>PVJI01003851.1:0-117205 GCA_004026765.1 Micronycteris hirsuta | reverse complement strand
CAGCTCCAACATATAAAAGCATCCATGATACATAATAAGTACGTGTGACATGCTTGTTGGATTTGATTTTTAACTTGTTGACAACTACCCTGTCCCCATTCTCACAACCGTCGGCCTCTTAGCTGCACTTGTGTCCCTACCCAGCGGGTTTCCCCATCAGTCCCTGAAATATGACCCTAAACAGCACCCTAAATTTCCCCCACATTTCATCTTTCTGCTACTTTTACTTTGCCAATTTCAAATTCCAAGGTACAAAGTACTGCACAAAAAAATGTGCCATTATAATTTTTGAGATGTAACCTCTAATGGGCCTTTTCTACACCCTACAGCCTTGCTCTTTCTGACATTCTCCACCACACTTTTAATATCAACTTTACTGAGGACTAACTTCAAGATAATAAAGTACACCCACTTTAGGTATACAACATGCAGAACTTTGACAAGTGTATACGCCAGTGAGACCACCACCACAACCATGGTTATAAAAAATACCGATAATCAATTTCTCTCATGCCAACTTGCAGTCACTCCATTCCCAACTCCAACCACTGGGGGCTGACCTCAAATGTGCTTTTCCAACAACTAGCGACATGGAAGAAAAAAACGTGAGTAATCTGCATATGGGAAGTGATGTGGTGGAAAAAAAGAAGCAAGCTCACGTTAAGGTAATTATTTCATTTGGAGAATGTGCAACACATTCATGATGATTAATTGCAAAAATCAAGAGGAAAGTTTACTACAGAAAAAGAAAACCCTAGCTATATTATTATAATTGCCAAACAAGCAAACAAGCAAAAAAAAAAGGAAAACTTAAGCTATCTAATGGAAGGCAGTTGGACAGTTGTAGGCAGAAAAGAAAAAAAAGGAAGTACAGTAAAAAAATACCCATAAAACATAATGTGTTAGGAGTCAGTCTCAACATACAAGCACATCCACCCACATATGCAAAGATGTGACAAAAACTCTATCTGCTTACTAAAAGACACCTAAATTGTGTTTTAAAAATAGAGAGGCAGAAAGACAAAGCGATGCATTTTAAAATATGCTATTTATAAGAAATGGAACAAAAAATAAAGTGGTATAGACACCAGTATGGTGGTTACCAAAGGGAAGGGAGGGTGGGGATGAGGGAGGTAGAGAGTAAAGGGGACCAAATATATGGTGATGGAAGAAGATTTGACTTTGGGGTGGTGGGCACACAATGCAATATACAGATGACGGATCATAGAATTGTACATTAGAAACCTATATAACTTTATTAACCATCACTTCCATAAATTTAATAATTTTTTTTAAAGAAATGCTCTGGCTGGAGTGGCTCAGTTGGTTGGAGCATCATCCCATAAACTAAAAGGTCATGGGTTTGATTCCCTGTCAGGGCACATGCTAGGGTGCCGGTTCAGTGCCAGGTTGGGGCATGTGAGAGAGGCAACCAATTGATGTTTCTCTCTCACATCAATGTTTCTCTCCCTCTCTCTCCCTCCCTTCCCCTTTCTCTAAAATCAAAAAGCAAGTCCTTGGGTGAGGATAAAAAACAAATGAAGAAATGCTACAAAAAGCTTGAAAATGCAAGAACAGAAAAAAGTATGTTAAGCAAATATAGGTACAGTAATAATAATACTAGAATAATTAGGGTTCAAATGATAAGGACGAAGAGATACAAAGGATAATGCACACGGATAAAAATTACAACCTACAACAAGATATAATAATCACGACTCTTCATGCATCTAATACTATAGCTTCCAATCAAATTATATAGAGGAAAAATAAGGGGTTATTAAAGATCTTAAAACATTTTTCAGAAAATTATACTTTAAAATGAGTAGGGCTCTGGTCTGTGGTGAGCGAGTAAGCTGGCTTTAAAAAAACGCACACACACACACAATTGATTTGTAACATTTGCCAATTTCTGTTATGTAAATACCCTTCCACACTGATCCCAAGCCAACGGTTTAACCATTAGTTCACAAAACGCCTGAGTAGTTCATCACAGGCCCTCGCAGGCCCACGAGAGCCGGCTCCCGCACGCCGCTGCCAGCGATGGAAATGAGAGAGGCTGCAAGGGCAGCAGGTCTGCGCAAAAATGCAGGAGTTCCGTTTTGAAAAAAATCATTTTCATAATGATTAGCCAATTTGATCGAGATGTTTGGAAGAGAAATGGATTTCAGGACAGAGATCCCAGGAAGAATCATGGGATATTGATAATATACCAAATAAGCAATGAATCAGCAAAGAAAACCAGGGACCTCTTTTCTTCACTGTTCAGTCTGTTCAGCAGACATTTACTGAGTGAGTACCTTCTGTGCTTCTGGCCCCAGGGGTACAAAGGTGAATAAACGTAGTCCCTATCCTTTAGGAAAGTACAGAAACACACTCATAGGTTCATGGTGTACTATAAATACTAAGACAGTTTGGGTCTCCAGATTTTGATATTGAGAGAAAACATCCTGGAGGAGATGACAAAAATAAATTACTTTAGAGGATAATTAAAGTTAGCTAGTCTAAGAAAAGAGAAAGGGCTTTCCAGGCAGAGGGGAAATAATGGGCAAAGGCACAGAGGCGTGAAACAATAGGAAGCAGGCAGGAGCACTCCAGCACTCCAATTTCACAAGTACACCAAGCTGGAGAACGGGCGTGGGAGCGGTATGATAAGTGAAAAATGGGTGGAGTCACAGACAGTGCCTTGCTTGACCAGAAGATTTGCTCTTCCCGGTATTCTCAAGGGCAGGGGCATGATCAAATCTGAGTTGGATGTAGATTATCTTGACCAGTGCGCAGGAGATGATGTATTGAAAGGAATCAAGACCGAAGGTAGGAAAACGTGTCGATGATTATTCAGTTGTCCACATAAGGAACGAAACTAAGAAAGTAGTAATAGGAACCGAAACACCGTAATAGTGTTGCTGATTGGAGTACTACTTCCCAGCAAAATTGGCAGGTCTTGCTGGCTGCCTGGGTATGTAGGGTGTGGGAGGAGAGAGTCGAGGATGACTAACAGGTTTTATGATTTGGAAGGTCAAAGCAGTGGGCCACTGATTAAGACTGGACACCAGACAGGGCTGGTACGAGGGGAAGATGACTCACCCAGTGTTGGACAGGTTAAGTTTGGAAAGTTGGTGGGATAGCAAAGAAATGTGCTGGAGGGCAGAGGAATCAGCAGATTGGAAGCTCAAGAGCTGGCAGGGCTGGAGATAGAACACACTGGCTTAACACCTTGAGTTCAGAGGGGATCAGGCTAGGAGAGCGTGGAGAGAGAAAAGTGCAGTGAGAAAAGGAAAGAAGAACAAAAGTCTTTAACCTTCCTTTAGATAATGTTTTCAGCGAAAGTCTCTATTGGTCAAGGCCCAAAGTGTCACACAGCAAGCTGTCCCAGCACTTGCATGGAGCATGCTCCCTTGAATGTAAGGAGCCCTCTTTTTCAATTTGAACGTTTCTGAAATTGGGTCACATCTTATAAATGATCTCTATCCTCATCCTCAGAAGAGCTGTTATTAAAAAGAATGTGCTGCCCTGGCTGGTGTAGCTCAGTGGATTGAGCGCGGGCTGGGAACCAAAGGGTCCTGGTTCGATTCCCAGTCAGGGCACATGCCTGGGTTGCAGGCCAGGTCCCCAGTGAGGGCCATGTAAGAGGCAACCACACATTGCTGTTTCTCCCTCTCCTTCTCCCT
Source organism: Micronycteris hirsuta (assembly GCA_004026765.1). Lineage (NCBI taxonomy): Eukaryota > Metazoa > Chordata > Mammalia > Chiroptera > Phyllostomidae > Micronycteris > Micronycteris hirsuta. Next base: position 113,534 of record PVJI01003851.1, on the reverse strand, counting down.
CCCTTCTCCTCTCTCTAAAAATAAATAAATAAAATCTTTAAAAAAAAAAGAATGTGTGTCTTTGAAAATCGATGGTGTTTCAGGGCAGGTTCTCTGGGAAGGAGATTCTGACTGATTGATACTTGCAGGAGGTATCCTGGGGAAGGTGCGAGAGCTGAATTGGGCAGAGGAGCAATGCAGGCCACTCCACAGTCACCACCTGGGCTTTGTGGAGCTCCGAGTCTGGGGGATGTCCTCTGCAGTTGTACCAGTTGGGGACACAGGGCCTTTTTAACACTCCTCTCCCCTCAGTCGATGGAAGCTGCCCCTGGGGAGAGGGTGTGACCTTTGAAAGGACAGTCTCTCCAAGAGAGAACTATCAACTGAAAGCTAGCAAAGCAGCATTTCCAATATCTGGGACCACGGGTTCTTCATTCCCGAAGGAGAATATGGCCATGGCATGGCGTTCACTGCAAATGATATTTAAGTGTGAAGGAAATACAACATTTTTATCTCAGTAGGATTTGATAGTAACATGACCGTGAAGTATTAAACAAGAATTTTGTCTCGCACAACCTATCTAAAAATCCAATTTAGTAAAAGTTTAGGTCATCTGAAATCCTACCCTGTTTGGAATAAAATAGGGAGAGAGAAAGAATTACTCTTAAAAATTTTTAAAAAAAAGTATATCAGATCACAAAAGGTATTCACTGCACAGTTCCTAGGGATTTACTGAAAAGTACTTCGGCAATGAAAGAGTCAAATAGCAGTGCTAAGTGCTGATTTACAGAGCACTTAGAATGAAAGGTAGATTTAACACAAAATCAGTGGGGCTTCAACGCCTTTTTGCAATGCCTATAGTGAGGAAGCAATGCCTGTAGTGCTGAGGAGGTAGGGGGACATGGAGGGCAGCCCCTGAGGGTGGTTGCCTTCTACCTCCTAGAAGTCATCCTGGGTTTGCAGCAGATGCTGTCAACAGGTAGGTTGCCAGCACTTCCTTCAATCTAGTTGGATTCCAAGCACAATCTAACTCCCAAAAGACCTCATGGAGTATCTGGACCTTATCTGTGTGACTCTGGGGATGTGGATACAATGCATCAGAGCCACCATATCCCAGACTCTCAGCCACTTTACCCTCCCTCCCTCCAACTCTCACAGCAAGACCTCCCAGAAGGGATGGGGGGATGGGGAATCAAGAGAGAGCAAGGGCTACCTGGCCAAGCTGGAGTCCCTGCAGAGGCACAGGCCTCTCTGAGGTCTTGCCAAGTGAAACCTAAAAGCTGGACTTCTCCCAGGCTTCCCTCCAAAGAAGAGCTGCCTGAGCAAGAAGCTGTGGAGGAAGTTCGAAATGTGTTATTTCCAGCAATGCAGTTCTGGTAAATTAATATAAACCACTCATAATAAAAATAACAAACTTCAATCTACTTTGGTAGAGGAAAGAATACATTTTATTTTGTTTCTCCTTATAGAAAATATTAAAAATCATTATCATGTAAAAGAGGAAATATGGGTGTGTGCAGATAAAACTTTGTAGGAAATAAAGTATACAAAGATGATTCAGATGTTTGTAAATCATGATGTTAATATTTTGTGATGTTTGTGGCATCTTTCAGTTTTCTTCCAGTCTAAATAAAGCCTTAAAAATGTTCTAGGTGACAAATTTTGTATTCATAATTTAACATTCTTTTTCATAAAGAGGACCAAACGCCATACAAATTTGAGGCCCCACAAACCTGATTGCTCACTAGGTTCACGCTTACTAACTTAATTGATTTAATCAGGTAAATGAATGAGGTCCATGCTGTCGTTATTCTACTTTACAGACGAGGAAGCGGAGGGCAAAGAGTTTAAGAAATTTGCCAACAGTAACTCACAGAGGACAAGGAAGTGTGGAGACTCTAACCTGCCTTCTGGGCTATACTGAAATAGGTGATTTACAGATTATTTTGATGTACTTTGATAAGCATCCTTCACTTGTCATTCAACATTTACCAAGCTCCCGTTTGGTGCTGGCTAATATTGGGTGGATCTGAGATAGTTCCTACCCTCACAAACCATAAAGACAAGTGAGAAGACCCAAAATGCATAATCAAGGTATTAAAGGTATTAAAAATGCTATGAACCAATAAAGGAGAAATAGTGAATTAAACGTTCTGATCTGCCAAGTGAAAGCGTGTGAGCAACGACACAGAAACATCTGAGGAGCCTTCCTTTTGGTCGCAGAACATTGGGGAGCTCGCGCTCTCATGCTCTAAAATTTTAACTCAAGACAGTGGATATATGTGGGACAATACATTTTAAAAGTTTCATTTCAGGAGTAATGAACAGATGTTTTCTGAATGCCCCGACAGGACTGGCATTTTGACAGGCAGTTTGGCGGTCTGATCAAGAAGAAAGAAATAATTGAGGTCCTATAACTTATCTTCTTTTTCTGTGAGGAAGCTGAAGTGCAAAGATTCGTGGCATCTGCTCCAAGAGCCACCTTTTTTTAAGGAGGACTTTCCCTAAGGACCGCCGTCCTTCAGGCAAGGACCACCGTGATTCTACCTTTCCCCACGCCAGCTTAGGGTGTGATTGCTCTTCGGCGGCTCTTGTTCTTTCCTTGGCTACTTCCTTTATACATAGTGAGATCAGGAGCTTTTTAACATTTTTTAATGATTAATGACACCTTTAACATCTAAAAGCTGTTCACTGATTCCTCAGAATATGCACATAAACACATACCAACAATTTGGACAGAATCATCTGAAGTTAAAACATCCCTCTAGAAGTCTCAGGATCTCAGGTTAAGGATCCTTCTTCTAGATTACTGGCCCTATAAAATAATTTTTGGAACCCATGTCAGTAACACACACTCATAAAACAGGTTTATCTGTATGTCTCCTATAAGGCCTAACACAGCAATAGAAGCTTAATACATTTCTTGATTTTAATTACCCCCAAATGAAGTTGCAGCCAACAGGAGACACAGAACCAGCCACAGACTTCCTGCCTGGTCACATCTTACACTAGCATAATCTCGCCTTAATAAAAACAAACAAACAACCCATAATCATTGTCATTGTGAGCTCACTTTTATAGAGGAGGTAAAATAAACATTAAAGTACAGTCTCAGTACAACTACTTGGATATGACTATACATGCAACTCACGTTTAGGAAAGGATAGCCCTGTAATGTAGAAGGTACTCAGTAAAGACTTGCGTGGTGATGTGACTACATAAATAAATGAATAATAAAGAAGAATGAATAAATGCTGCTGCAAGTGAAGAAGGCTTTGGAGGGGGTAGCAAGTGAGGTTAATACTGAAGAGTGAATAAAATTTGAATCTGAAGTAGGAAGATATTCCAGCTAATATAGACCCAGCCCTAACAGTACCACCTGAGTATGAGAAAACCGAAGAGGCGCCACTGACTAGAAGGCACTGAGAAAAAGTGCACTTGAATAGACAGGTTGGAGCCAGATGGCATGTGACCTTCACAGTCAGGCTGAGGAATCTGATTTAATTTTCTGGGCAATGGAATACAATTTCGGGGTCTTAGATAGTGATGTTGCACTTGCAAATGCCTAACCAAAATGAAAAAGACACAAATGGTTATTTAACAGCAGCTAATGTCAACACTCAGATGAGTTGTTTACTTGTTAAATAAACCATTGCTCTATCTGTTAAATATCCTTCTACTCTCCTAACTTAATTTGTGATTCTTGGTTATCAACACTCATCCCTATTACAGGAAAGCAAAGGCTCTCGCTTCTTCAAGAGGGAGAATGCACAGCTGATGCGTTGAGGAGCCCACGTGTTCACTCTTAGCTGGACAGGCATGGAATTGGTCACAATTAGGTGAGACCCGACGTGAAATTCCCCAGCTTCCCCAGCACACATGCCCCGTCGGAGCTTCCGTGTGTATTGTCACCCTATCGTTACTGTTGCTTCCTTAACTGTATTTTTTAAAAAATTGCTTTATAAAACATTCATATTTTTCTGTATTGCTGGCCATTACTCAATCTCTGTACAAACCCATTCACAGTATGTTTGGGTTACAGCCCCCTCGGAACTGTAACTAGAGATAAGAGTGAAAAGTGGACAATGATTTTCTTTCCCCCAGAAAATCTCTACCACCCCTTGTCCAGCCTAAAGCTTCCTTCTTCCCCTTCAGCATCACCCTCTCCACCTTCAAACAAATATCATACCATTGGCTGATGTAAAAGTAAACTTTGAATGTTGTCTTAATATACAGACAAGATAAAAGTGAGGCAGAAGCTATTAAATAACCTATTCCAGATTCCCCTAGGTAGCAGAACAACCCAGAGGAGATGCTAAGTCCATATTGTTTCTGTGATGCCACATTCTCTCTCTCTCCTTTCCCTAACTGTTCAAGCAACTTTCCAATGCTGGCTTTCCGGGTGTGTGTGTGCGTGTGTGTGTGTGTGTGTCTGTGTGTGTGTGCGCGTGCGCGCACGCCGCCGGAGAGAATGAGAGAAAAAAAATCTCTGTTCGTACAGAGCTTATACATTTTAAATGTGACTACAGACTATGTGTGTGGGTTTAATTAAGCATGCAGAAGTAAAATAGCACTGACATTCTGATGGAAAGTTCTAGCTACTTTCTTACACTTTAAGTAGTTTATTTGAAAGTTCGATGGGAGAAAAATCTGTAACTAGATAAAATCAATTTTATTTATGGAATTTCATTATCAATGATTTCCACGGTTAGACTCAGCACACAAAATTCAGAGTTGTCATCATTAAGTAAAGTTTTCTTAGTGTTTGCATTTTCTTTGAGCAAATGAAGATCTTCATTTAAGAAGAGGAAGGTATAAATAAGAACAAAGCTGGAGATGTATTAATCATTTCTGTGCAAAGATAATAGTGAAATGTCTTTGTTGTTAACTCTGAACAAATGTTGAGAAAGTCCTACAATTCAGCGAAAACTATTTCTGAAGGAAGAAAGGTCAACTAGAAGAACAAAGTTTTAGACTGATAATCAATAATGGAATATACCTATTCAGATGCTGTATCGAATATTGACTGTTAACCAAAGAAAACTGTGAACAGCTATTTAGAAAAATCACTTCTCACCAGAAATTACTTCAACACAAGCTATAAAACTGTAAATTGAAATCTGCAGTCTGTATGATGCCAAAAGAAAATAATGATTCTTGGCCTAAAAAAAAAAAAAGGTTGCTTAATTCCTGGGAGTTATGTACAACCGAAGGAGAGAATATGCTTTCTGCACTAACAACACTGATATCGAACCAATTAATGACTGAACGTGATCACCTGCAGAGATTCTCTGGGTTATCATCTGAAAAGATAGCCCTATCATAGGGTAATAAGGCCATGCAGACTGATTGCCTTGTGAGAAGGAAAAAAAAATTTTTTTTCAGTTTCCAGTAGAAAAATATAAAACATAAATTAAGCAGGAATGAAAAATATGTTAAGAATCCTTTTATTTCACTTTGATTCCCTGGGACACCCATTCTTGAGCTAAGTACTGAATATTGACATCAAATAAACACTATTAGCAGAAACGAAAATGAAAGAAAATTCTTTTCCCACTCAGAGCATTTCAAGATCTGAGCTACTGTGAGCCACGAAGGCACAGGGAAACAGCCTACCTGGACCAGACAGCTGTTTCCCCTTTTATCTGCTTATTTCAAAAGGAAAAAGTGAAGAAATATCTGTATAGTTTAAACTCCTCTTCGGATGCTGAGCTACCTGTTTCCAGGGAAAGCAAAAGATTACTATGACTTCTATTCCCCTTTGTTTAAAAAATGTCTTCTCTGCTTTCTTTTCACTCAGGTTAATTAAGTGAAACTGATAAGAAAAAAAATTAGGAAGGGAAGAAACCGTGTTTCACAGTGCATCTCAGAGAGAAGTTCAGAGTAACATCCAAAGGGTACAGTGAGGAAAGAAGGAACACGCACAGTCCTGGAAGACAGGCGCTCCCTCAGGCTCTGCTTTGGTAACATAAGATAGGACACTGATTAGTCACAGGATGCAGGGACAATGCTGCTGTGCACCAGCTGAGCTGAGTGTCAACAATGCCAACCAGTAAAGATGTAAAACCAGGGTGACATGGCTACAAAGTGCAAGTGGAAAACAAAGAAGTTTTAATGAGGAAGAAATGACATTAAAATGAAAAACATCTCCCCCAAATGTTCAATTAATACTCACTGAGGCCTCTCTGGCAGGAAACACGTCTAGCGGGAGTGTCCAAGCTGCAGCCCGCGGGCCTCAGGTGGCCCAGGATGGCTGTGAATGTGGCCCAACACAAAATCGCAAATTTACTTAAAACATTATGAGATTTTTTTGTGATTACATGTTGCAATGTATTTAATGTGGCCCAAGACAATTCTTCTTCCAGTGTGGCCCAGAGACACCAAAAGGGTGGACACTCCTGGCTAGAAAAATAAAGGAGGTGAATAGCTGCACATTAATGGTATATGGTGTTGACAATGCAAATAGGCAAGGAAGAGACCCACAAAGCTTGGTTCTAACATATAGCAGGGGCGGGCTGGACAGGGCCATGGAGGCCCCGGGGAAGGTTGGTGGGAGGGATGTTCTATAGAAAGAGAGCGATAAGCTGGAGAGCATGTCCAAAAGATACACCTGGCAAGCACAGCTCAGAGGTCAAACTAAAGCTCCAGTTCTGAGCTCCTAATAGCACACAGGATGGCAACTCAGAAAGACAGCTTCCGATCAAGTTTTATTGGACTTTTTCTTTATCACCAAGACATAAAGTCATCTCCATGAAGGCAGCTTTACAACAAAACTTCCCATCAAGAGTTCGAAAGAAACAGAACCATCTGACAAATCTCTGATATTCAAACAAAAAAATAATAAAAAGAGTAATACAATATTCACGCAGTAGAAGGAAGCACATAAAACACAGGAGATCGCTTACTTCTGGACACGGTGTTGGTGGTATGAGGCTCCCTCCCTCCAACACTCCTACTCACACGCTCCCTCCGGCTATAATAAAATACTGCTACCCAGCTAGAAAATCAACACATTGGCTCCCAGAGCACATGGCCTCGGTGGTTTTCCTTCGAGAATCCTACAGCTTTATGAAGCCACGTACTGACAGAATGGCAGTGTTAAGAGAAAATAAAACCAAAAGAAAAACAGATAAACATCTGTTTCCCCTCGCACAAAGGCATCATTGCAAACGTATAGTAGTAGAGGTTCTTGCGTAGTGAAAATTCCTTTGTTCTTTGCATACTGAACGGCATCATGAACAGTTTTGTTCTGTTCTGGTTGCCATTTTCCCAACTTTATTACCAGAAAAATAATTCCCTATGTGCAGGTTGCCCATAATATCCTCCCTTCCAGGGAGAGAAGTTACAGCTCCGACCCCATTTCTAATTTAACTGTTCGTTTAATTTTCTTTAACACTTTAAAACATCATATGGATGCTTCGACTTGTCACAACTGGGCCATCAATTTTGAGGAAAACCCATCAGACTGACAACACCAGTGCCTCATACAACATATTTCACAGAGAAAGAAAAAACAACTTTGCTAAGACAGTGTACCCCCACTCTGGCTATAGTCAGCTATCACACATGATGTCGGTGTTTCAGGATTTGGGCGATTTATTTTAGACAGCAGAAATGTTAATTTCTCATTAAAGTAAGAACAGTGACACATAAGTTGTGACCAAATAACATTCAAATACGGTAGAAGATATTTTTGGTGAAATAAGAGAAAAAAGAAAAAAAAAAACTTATTCAAGAAGAGCAGAGTGTACAAAAAATTGGAACACAAGAAAGAATTTTACTTTTTAAAGATAGAAAAACAAGCCTATAACTTGATTAAGTATGATAAACCCTAGCACACCCCAGTCAATTTTATTGTAATACTCACGCACACTGTAAACTTTTTTCATATATCTTTATGCGATCCAACAAGCAAATTTCTAGGCAGTGAAGTTGACATAAATTAAATATTTCCAGCAACTTGGAAACTGACCAAAGTAGGTCAAATATGTGTTTATAATAATAGAATTTTGGAACTGCTAATTGTATAGTCAGGGACAGTGAGTTTCAGAGATGTGCAGTGACTTGTCCCAAATGACTTCGCTATTGAGGTAGCCAGGACTGGCCTTTGTTCACTGTCGCTAATACAGTTGAGCTGGTTATAGTCTGATGCTGTCTGATCTGGTAAATAATGGGGAAAAAGAAGATTCCTCTCATTATCTGAAGGAATAAAAAAGGAAGATTCAAAAGGTGACAACAAAAAAATCAATGGTTCTTTCAAAGAACTATCATACACTCAATAACCTAAGAAATATGTGTCACATATGTGCTTGTTATTTAAAATCAACAAAATGGCACATGGCTGTTTTTCATCATTGTATACACCAGATCAAATATTCTGCTTCATAAAAGGCTATGTGGTCTCTAGTTAATGGTAGCTTTATGTGATCAGGAATGGGATTTTTCTTGATTAACTTTATATCTTTAGCAGTTCCCTTAGCACATTGCTGTGGGAATTAAAGTCAATGATCTCTGAAAAGTGTTTAAATAAGGAGAAAAACTATGATTGCACACAAATCTCCAAAAGAAACTGAAATGAGCATGGCTCTCAGTTAACCAAGTTTTTCAAGTGTATTCCTAAGATAAGCAGAAGGGAGAGACAGGATACAAAATACAAATCAAAGCTTGAAGTAAAATAGGGCAAACTAAACTGATGTTAAGGACAATTCACAGAAATATGTAGAGCAAAATAAAACCTAATTCATGTGATTCTTGACCATCTGGACCTTGTACTTTACAGGACCAGTGTGCATGTAAAGCTTGTATGAGAACCCTTTAAGGCAATACTTTTTATAGCACTCTGGTGCCAACACAGTCTGGCTATAGAGCGGTAAGGCTGTTTCCATAATTAATACCCCTGGATAAAATCAGGCCCTCTGATGAATGTGGTATAGGAACCAGCTCTGTAGTTCAACCAAACCTAGGCTTGGCCTTCAACTCTGTCAATGACTATTTTAAGTAGTAGGGTGTGGGAAGCAGAAATCCTACCCCAAATGTGACTATCATATCGTCCCTGGTTGTGTTATATTATAGGGCACATATGGCACAGTGGGGAGATTATAGGGGAGAGGAGAGGGAGGAGTGGTTAATGGAATCACATGAGCCCTTAAAACCAGAGACCATTTTCCTGGCTGGTGGAAGAAAAAGAAGCTAGAGAGACGCATAACATGAAGAGGACAATACATACCTTTCCTGGTCTGAAGCTACCCGAGTGGAACGCTGGTGGCTTCTAGGAGTGGTGAGTGGCCTCTGCTGACAGCCAGCAAGGAAACAAGGACCTCAGTCCTGCAATTCCAAGGAACTGAATTCTGCCAATAACCTGAATGAGCTTGGCAATGAATTCTGTCCAGAACCTCCAGGTAAGAGCCTAGACTGGCAGATACCTTAATTATTATCTGTCAGCCCCTGAGCAGAATACCCAGTCAAGCATATCTGTTCTTCTGATCTGAAGAGCTCTGATGTAATTAATGGGTGTGATTTTTTCAGTCACTAAGTTTGTGATGATTTATAGCACAGGATAGAAAACAAACACATAGGTCAATTTATTTAACTTCTGGAGCTTCTGAAAAACAGAGCTGATACAAATCTTAAGTGGCTGTGATAAGGAGAATGAGGTCATGCGTGCAATGTGCCTAGCACAGTATTTTGCATGCAGTAAGAATTTAATATGCAATTACTGCACCTCTAAATACTTTATTTTATGAAACTTCAGAGATCCCTGACACATTTTGTAAGTCAGCCTTTTGGGCAATAACCTACAAAATTGTCTGGGTATTACTTTTGCCTAGGTTCCCCTATACCTTAAAGAGACTTACAGGTTTGTGAAATTAAAACAGATGTGTAAAATTAAAATAAAGTTTCATATAATAAAGGGAATTCATGCTTCTCACCTTGGGAAATGTAGCCCTAATGTTTCACATCTAAGAGAGAAAAGCTCCAGTGGAACATGGGACAGCAAGCAGGCCCACGTGTGTGACAGCGGAATTTCCTGTGGGGAATCAGGATAGTCTATCTCTTAGATTTAAAACTTGCTCATGCTAAAATCTCTCTCTCCCTAAATCAAAAGAATTTATGCTAATGTATGCCTAGCTTCCTTAGACCTGTATTGTGACTCATTTCGAGTTCCCCTGGAAGCCTATTGTCTTTCCATTTGCATATCTATCTTTTTGCTGCGTCCTGGGCATCTACCACCTAATGTAAATCTTCAATCTATGCATAGTTAATGAAGACCATTCTGATGTAATGTGCCCAAGAAACAACAATAAAAGCCTATTGGGGCATAGCTCATGGCCTCTATCACCATGATTGGAGAGGGGTTGTGTGGTCCCTGATTTTCTAGTCCAGTGTATTCCGTGTGAATTTATTCATATGCCTGCCATGGCATATGGATTTCTGTGGGCCAGAATCCACGGCAACATAAGGTATCACAATAAATTGACCAGGTGAGTCCACAAGACACATGCTAAAATAAGTGGTTAATTTGTATTTGCATTCTAAACATGCTATACCAGTTGAACATACAACAACACGAACAATACAAACCAGATATCCTTAGAAAGGATTAGGATCCTCAAAAGTAAACAAGGGTCACAGGTGCTTGAGGTTGTGGTTCTCTATGACCATAAAGAACAGCTGAAAAGTTACCTGAAACCTGCACATAAATCTAATATCAACTTTAGCAAAACTTTCTGAATTTAGGACCCAAATGGGAAAGATCCAGTTCTTTATGAACGTTCAATTTGCTTACATTGTTCGACTGTCTAAATAACATACCACTAAGTAAGTACAAGTGTAGGTTGAGAGAAAAGGGCAGGTCATTACTTATTTTGGAATATTAGAAATGGGATAAAAAACTAGAGTGTTTGTTTTGAGAGAAGACAGCCTACATAATAAACTTAAAGAGTGAATCTCCACGATTGCTATCAGGATGAAGCAGGCATTTTTACAGATATGAGATAAATAGACCAAAGTTAGGGAAGGGGGCAAACTGCAGAATGGGAGTTGAAATATACGGTGAGAGGATAATAAACATATTATCTCTGATTTATGTCACAAGAGGCAGATGTGACAGAAAAGCTGCCATTTAATAATGGAGAGCTCTGAAGACAGTGGGACTGTGAGGTTATCATCATTCCAGGGGCCCGAGGAAGCTGTGACAAAGCTACGGGAAGAAGGAAGATATGGTCAAAGCAGGAGGTGCGGTGATGCAGTGCAGCCACACTGAGGAATCTGGTCTGAGTGACCGTGATTCCCACAGCCATGTGCTAAGGGAACAGCCCAAAATACAGTCAATCAAGTATCATCACATCCTGGATCATTTAACAAGAAATCATGTGAATAGTTGAAAACACAGATCATTGTATGTTTTCTCTTACTGAATGCCAAACAACGATGGGTCCTGATCCAGGAAAAAAAAAAAAAGTCTTCTATTTTATTTTTAATTAGAGAAAGAACACAAAGGAAAAAACAAAATTTCATTCCAGTCTACTCCAAATTAACTCATTCAACACATATCGCTCACCCACTGCAATGCTCTAAGTGCTGTGCTATGAAGTGGAGCTACTGTGTGGTCAAGGCCAATGTCACACCTGTTCTATGGAGCTCACAGTCCAATGGGGAAAACAGAAAACCCACAGCAAGTATGGAATAGTGAGCGTATTCGCGTATAGAGGAGGGTGCTATGAAAACGTGCAATAGAGGTGGGACTTTCTGGAGGAAATAGCACAGAAGCTGGGACCTACGGGACACGCAGCCTTTCCTGAAAGAAGAGTGCGGGGAATGTGCTGAGCTGAGGGGTAGCATAGTTAAGGCCAGAAGATTGGGAACTGTGTTGCACTTTCCAGAAAATCAAAGCCATCCCCTATAGCTAAAAGACTACAATCAACATATAGAATTGTCTACAAACTGGAATATTTTTACTTTTGTTATTGCTTTGTGGGGTTTTGTTTTTTTTTTGTTTTTTTTTTTTTTTGCTTTTTAAATGGGGCAGCACCAAACCATAAGCAGTTAAGAGTGTCCCCTGTGATAATATATGAAGTCTACTGTTCAATCTAGATCCTGTGAAAGCCTGTCAATAGAAAATTCTTGCTACTCCCGAATGTTTGAAATCCCTTATTTTGAGCAAAATGGAGAAGCTTGTGTTTCTGTTTTGTCATAAGTACCCTCAATACTTTGTGGTATATAAGCCACTGAGATCCCAAATCAACAAAGATGGATTAATGCCACAAAGTGATATTTTGTAGTGAGGTCATTTGAAAAGAAAGGAAACTAACCAGTTAGAGATGGCACTGCAGCTACTACGACAGTGGAGGACAGTACCCACCCCACCATTCTTTTGACACTGTTTCTATAAAAGCTCACTCTGACTAATATGTAGCTTATAGATAAACAGCACGCTTGCCTACGAATCCTGGGAACCAACTTAAAAAGATACAGACTTTGACCTTCAGTCACCCCAATCCTGGGATATTTGCTGACCTTCAACCACCATAAAACCAGGATGACATGAAACCAGAACGATGCACCCTAGAACTCTGCTCGGCCAGTTTTGAGATCCTTGTCAGAACGGACTGTGCTGGTCTGCCCCCAGCGAACTTTTCAAGCCCCTCCCCTTGATCTCTTTGTTCTGCTTTCCCTCTCCCTCCTTCTGAAAACCTCTGCCTGCACTGAGATGTTAAGATGGGCTCTGAGACAAGAGTCTTTGTCTTTTCAGGTGGCCGGCAATAGAATAAACCTCTTTCCTTCTCGCCCGCACCCGCCTCACGAGTCTGCCTTCCGCTGGGGCAGGCAGTGGGCCTGGGTTTGGTCACACTACTAGACCTAAACCTAAAAGAAAACGAAGTCACTCCCCATCCAATGCCACGCTCTCTAAGCCTCTGTTATAGACTGAAATAAAAGAAAAACAATTAAAATATATTTAACTTTTTGTCATGAAGGGAAAAAAGTGATAACTATTAACAGACAATTTATTTCTTATTGTGAATCCACTGAAAACAGTATACGATCAATAATAAGACTTTAAGACTCTCAAACTAGTACATTTTCTCATAAACACAGACAGATCCTTGAGACCACACAGTGGTTAGAAGTTGTTGCAATATTTCTTTAATTATAAATAACCAATGATTTATAAATTACTATAACTATATAGAAGGCCTTAAACTATACCTCATTTCATATTATTAGTTGCTAGTAGTGATTACTGAAATACAAAAAGTACAACTGTTAGCCACTCTATATAGAAAAATATTTACATTTATCACTTTACCATATTCTACTTATGTTCTGTCTTTAAATATATAAAACAAAGATAGTTTTTACTATTAACAATAGTAGCAAAAGAATAATTGCTAACAAATGCTACTTATCAGTTACTGTTCAGAGCTATTTCCATATCTACTAGTTTTTTCACTACAACAACTGTGTAACAAAGGTCTTGTCATCATCCTTATTTTAAAGGTGAGAAATCTGGGGAACAGAGAATCACAGGACTTGCCCAAAGCTACACAGGCAGTAGGTGGCAGCCCCGGAGCGGGCACCAGGCAGGCAGCTGGCATCCACATTCTGAACACTCGCCTGCGTTCCTCAGAATTAAACCATCGCCACCTCCTGCCCGAAAAACGCTTACTGCCCCGTGCGTCTGAGATGCCTACCTTGAAAATGGAACTTGGTCTATAGGGTTGCTTCCAGAGTAGAGAGTGAAAACACTGTCTGTCTAGGAAGGCTGGAAGACAGGCTGCCCTCAGGTTCAAAAAGATGTGTAAGCAGATGTTTCAGCCAGGAGCATGAGAAAGCTAAGAAAACAGAGGTAGAAGACGCATGCGTGATAACTCCTCCGTGCAAGGCTTGCTGTCCTCGGGGGAGCAGGTTGAGAGTACATCTGGTGGCAGGCTTAGTTTTGCCCCTACCATCCCCGACCCACCTTAAGATTACTGATAAATACCAACTGGAAGGAGAGCCCCGCTGGAGAGGCAACCAAATGTGAGTGAGAAACAAAGGCGGGCCTCAGTTGAGCAGAGAGAAGGACGAAGTGAATACAAGCTTTCTCTCTGGAAGGAATCCAGAAGTTTCTGCCCAAACCCATAGGGAAGAGAGAAGATGGCTGAAGAGAGAGCCAGAGGCCTTCATGGGTGAGGCAGTGGTGAGGTGATGCAGAGCAAGCTGAACCCAGCACAGCAGAAACACCTTAAAAGCACAGCCAGGTAAGATAGGGAGGCTCAGAGGCCCCACAGCACCTGTCTTTCAAAAGGACCTACTGCAGCCCTCCATTCTAAAGAAAATACTGCTTAACAAGGATGTCCATCCATTTCCCAGCATTTGCGTCATTAAATGTCATCTCTATCACAAAATCGCTTAACAATTTTTAATAAAATAATTTAACCACATTAATAAACTGCAGTCATGCATCCTGTATACTTTATTAATGCACAAATTACACTTCTGTAAAGTGAACTTTACTCACAGCAACAGTAGACAAAGCTTAGTGTCCCATAAAAAATGTTAACAATGTCACATTAGGGTTCCACAGAATATTTAGATAACTTATTGTATCAGAAAGTTAAAATTGAGGACTAACCTTACTCATGGCAGATGGTGGAAGTGTAGGTGACTGACCCTCACAGACGTTTCACAGCTTTCTAAATATTATGCAGAGACAAAACATACACACTGTACCTGGGGGGCACGGTGCTGAGTGGCTGAGTGGGGCAGAAGGGACATTGTGGCTGCAGAGAGCAGACCAGGGGGTGTCAGAGGCAGGGGGTGGGGTGAAGAGGTGGGTGAGGGGGTCAAAGGGTAAAAAGAAAAAATAAAATTCAAAACGATAATTTAAAAAAACCCAACCAACCAACAAAGATATCACAAAATCCATGCACGAGAAGTCTTTAACTTTATGTTATAAATCTCCCTAGCAAGTTTGGTTAGCTGGTTTCTTAACCCATAATAAGTTATTAGTTAAATTAAGGGCTATCTCCACTGCATGCTAAGCCATTCACAGAGTGTGATTCTTCCTTCACACAGTTTTCTCCCGTCCTCAACCGCAGTGGACTCGCATTTCAAACTTTGTACAGGAGGTCGATGGTTACTTCGAAAGCACTCTGCAGAAAAGAAGCTATAAGGCAGCTTTTCTGGGAAGCAACTGTTATCTAAAGCAAAGGCTATTGATCTGCTTGAGCCACGTCAAATGACCTAGAGTACCCAGTAGTCCTTGGGCCTCTTAACTTCGATGGTATGTAGCTTTAAGCATTTTACTCTGTCTCCACTGACTATTCTCAACTGCTACACTGTTCCTTGAATCATAGTCCAACCATCATCCAGTCTCACCTGGACTTGCCCTCTCAACTATCCAAGAGCACCCCACCCCCGAATTTGCTCTTCTTGGACTAGAGATCCTGGTAAAACACAGATTTATCATGTCTTTCCCCACTTAAAAAATCCTCCAGAGGTTCCTCACTGCCCTCAGGATTCAGTTCAAAATAATACTTGGAATAACCTGGCAATGCGTATAACAATATGTGATCTAGTTCCTGTCTGATTGTTCAAACTCATTACACAACACACTCCGCCTTCCTCTCTGACACATCTCTTCCCTGGCCTTTCAAAAAAAAAAAAATCAAAACCAAGCAAACAGAATAAAAATATGCTTGTGTGTGTGTACACACATTATATGACAAAAAAATAAATGGACTCCATATTCTCTGTCATTATAACGAAAAAAGAAACCCAAAGAATTTCAAAAATTAGTATTTGCTTCAACACCATATTTCCTTCCTATAAATGAATAAACAGAGCTCTGAAAGTTGTTTCTTAATCTTGCTGAATGGACAAAGAAAACACTTTTTTCAAGGTGACTGGCATACCAAGAATGAAAATATAAGGTATAAATTGAACCACAGGTGCTTGAATATAAGGTAGACAGGCACTTGCTCTTAATACGATGAACCACTGTTATCTGAAATTTGAATAAGACTTGCTTTACTCAAATTCTGTCATCTTAAATTGCCCCATAGGAAAACCATGCCATCGTCTGAACAGATGATGATAATTGTTATTGCTTAGTAAGCACCTACTATAATCCAAGAGCCATGCATAACAGGGTAAAGGCTTCAGCTCCAATGCTGTTTATAGAACCTGGAGGAGGCAGGAACGATTTCTACAAATCATTCCAACAAATGATGAAACTGCCAGCATCAAATTCTGGACAGCCCAATCTCCTAGACCCTCTACCAACTGTGCCCCAAAAATGTACTTGACAAAAGTCAGCACCCATCCTTTTAAAAAAAATGAGTTCTTAATTAAAGAAATAGAATAATAATCTCTTAAGATAGTAAAATCTTCCTTATGCTAATACCAACTTCAAGCCTACTAGCAAATCACTATAGGTATTCCCATTGCATTAAAGAGTAAGAATAAGATACCCTGGTGATATTCTTTGGCATTTTGTTGGAATTTTCAATTAATGCAAATAATGGCATAAAAATAGAAACTATAATTATGATTACTCATGGATAAAACCACTACTGGCATATTCTACAATTATTTAATTAACAAAGCTAAGCAAATTATATAAGGTGTCATAAGAACTAAAATAGCAAGTTCTATGAGATGATTTGGAACAAAATAAATGATAAATAAAAATGACATAACCATAACTTTCATATTCATCATTCTCTATCCTAACAATATGTAGAAAAATTTATCTACCATGGGGTGTCCAACCTGAGGCTCATGGGCCACCTGCAGCCCAGGATGGCTATGAATGTGGCCCATCACAAAATTGTAAATTTATTTAAAACATTATGATTTTTTTTGTGATTATGCGTCACAATGTATTTAATGTGTGGCCCAAGACAACTCTTCTTGCAGTGTGGCCCAGAGATGCCAAAAGGTTAGATACCCCTGATAGCCCACATTAATGACAAAATTATATCATATTTAGGAATGCATATGATAAGGAATGTACTGAATCTATTTAAAAAGTCAATAAAACCAGACAAATAATTTGAGAAGCATACTTTACTTCTGGATTGAAACACAGTATATTACAGAGATATTATTTTTCCAAATTATAAGAAATAAAATTGGAAGTAAAATTGACCTAAGACTGACACGGAACGTTAAATTGATACTGGGATCTTAACGTTGATAGGGAAAAATCTACCGGTGAAAGTAATTTTGAGATGGAAAAGTAATAAAGAGGAACTAGATCTAGTAGATGTTAAAATTTACCACAGAATGAAAATTAGTTTGTCACTGACGTATGAATAGATGATTAAATCAAACACTGACTCGTGAAGCAGCAGGTAAAGGAAATGTTATTTTTAACAAAGATTCTGAGAAGTCATTGCTTAGCTACTTAGGAGAAAATACTCATCTCACATCATATGACAAATTCCAGCTTTGAAAAAGCACATCTTGAAAAAATATGTAAGTATCTAATTCTGGATAGGCTTTTTGAAATTTTTGTTTTAAATTTATTGATTTTAGAGAGAGAGAAAGAGAGAGAAACATGGATTTATCAACACCTTGGAGTAACAGGACGATGCTCTAACCAACTGAGCTACTGGGCCAGGGTTCTGGACAGGCTTTAAAGAAATTTTTAAATGCTTAAAAAAATAAGACTGGGAGATTTGACAAAATAAAAATCATTGAGTCTTGTTAAGTTAATGTATAGTAAACAAAATGATAGGATGAACAGACTAAAAAAAGTGAAATGTGTCAAAATTTACTGGTTTCTTATATTGTAAGGGATTGTAAAACTTGGTTTTAAAAAAGAAAAATATCCCTAAATATAAGGAACTAAAAAGTTAATTTAAAAAATGAAAATATAAATAAACACTTTAAGAAATTCAATGTCTACAAAAATCAAGAAAACCAACTAAAATTTCTCACTTTAAAAATTTGCAAATGTAAACATTTTATAATATTTTTCTGTAAAGGTAATATATTCACATGGTTGAAAAACAAAACAGTATGAGCTATTTGTTTAGAAATCATGCCCTGATTCCTGGCCCGGTCCTTCCTATTCTCCCTCCCCCCCTTCACTTTGTTTAGACAACCATTTTCATTAGTTCCTGAGCATCCTTGAAAGTGACCTTATAAAATGCAAGCAAATTTAGAAATATATGCTTTTATTCCCACATTCCTTAAGTAAAATAAAATAACTAGCATTTTACATGAGGTTCAATATTTTTATGAGTTGAAATACTATTTGTATGTCTTTCTTTCACTTTTATTTTTCCTTTTATGTTTATGTTGACACTATTAGAGATGTCCCCATTTTCCCCACCTTTGCCCTCTTCCTACCAGTCCCTGCTCCCCCTTACCTCTGGCCATCACCACACTGTTGTCTGTGTCCACAGACAACAAATATGTGTGTGTGTATGTATATTTGTTGGCTAATCTTTTCACTTTTTTCATCCAGTTCCACCCAACCCCTCCCTTCTGACAGCTGTCAGTCTGTTCCACATATCCATGCTTCTGTTTCTATTTTGTTCATCAGATTCCACATATAAGTGAAATCATATGGTACTTGTCTTTCTCTGACTGGAACACTCCACTTAGCCTAATAATCTCCAGGTCCGTCCATGTTGTTGTAAAAGGTAAGATTTCCTCCTTATGTTGGCCACGTAGTATTCCAATGTGTAAATGTACCACAGCTTTTTTATCCACTCACCTACTGATGGGCACTTGGGCTGTTTCCAGATCTTGGCTACTATAAATAACACTGCTATGAACATAGGGGTGCATATATTCTTTAGAATTGGTGTTTTGGGGTTCTTAGGATGTGTTTCCAGAAGTGGGATCACTGAGTCAAAAGGCAGATCCATTTTTAATTTTTTGAGGAAGCTCCATACTATTTTCCACAGTGGCTGCATCAGTCCGCATTCCCACCAACAGTGCACAAGGGTTCCCTTTTCTCCACATCCTCCCCAGCACCTGCTTATTGATGGTAGCCACTGTGGAGCATGTAAGGTGATACCTCATTGTGGTTTTTATTCACATCTCTTTGACAATTAGTGAAGTTGAAGATTTTTTTGTACATCTTCTGGCCATTTGTATGTCCTTTCTGGAGAAGTGTCTATTCAGGTACTTTGCCCATTTTTTAATCAGATCATTTGTTTTCCTGGTGTTGATTTGTATGAGCTTATTATATATATTGGAGGTTAATACCTCATCAGACATATCATGGGTGAGGATGTTCTTCACTCATGAAGTACAGTGGGTTCTCTTTTCATTTTGTTGATGGTTGCTTTTGCTGTGCAGGAGCTTTTTAGTTTGATGTAGTTCCATTTGTTTATTTTATCCTTTACTTCTTTTGCCCCAGGAAACATATCATCCAAAATATTGCTCTGAGAAATGTCTGAGAATTTACTGCCTATGTTTTCTTCTGGGATTTTTATAGTTTCACAATTGGTATTTCTTTTAATGCAAACTGTACATTCATAATATTTTCCCATTGTCCTATTGCTTTGTACTTCCCCCCACACTCCCACAACTTCTAAGATATTAGAGAGAAAATATCTTGGTGATTTGAGAGGCAAATATTTTTTTTCCCAGTTTATCATTCTCCTTTAGAATTTCCCCAGAGTAAATTGGGGTTTCTTGTTTTGTTATGGTTTTGTTTTTGCCAACCAAAGGAATTTTTTAATGAGTCAGATTTATCTTTCTTCACTTTTAGATGCTGAAATTGAATAATGAAAAATTTTCAGATTCTTTTGGGTTTTCTAAGTATTAAGTCACCTACAAATAACAGTTTTACTTTCACCTTTTAAAATTTTATCTTCAAATTTCTTTCTCTTGTCTAGCTGTGTTGACTAATAACTCTGGCAAAGTGTCACTAGTAGGGGGAGGACTGTGCACCCTTATTTCATTTGTATTTGGAGCGGGGACAGCAGAAATGCTCCCAGCATTTTGACATTATTTATAATGCTGTCTCTGGGCTCAGATGTGTGTGTGTGTGTGTGTGTGTGTGTGTGTGTGTGTGTGTGTGTGTGTGTGTGCTGGTGCACAGTCTGTCAGTTTGTCATGGTTATAAAATATTTAACACTTGCTTTGTTTAGTTGTCTTTAGTTGTCTTTTTTCTTTAAACATCCAGAATAGTTGTTGAGTTGTTGAATTTTGTCAAATGACTATTCAGCATCTATAGAAATTAACACATGCTTCCCCCACCTTATATCAATTAATATGATGAATTACTCTTAAGACTTCCTAATCCTTCATTCCTGGGAGGAACCCTGGATCATGATCTATTACTCCTTTATTGAGCTGCTTAGTCCCTCAGCAGCAATGACACCACATACGTGTTTATGACTGTTAGTAAGTTTCTTAAGTCTGGGAATTCTTAAAAACAATTCTGGGAAACAGAGCAGTTTCAAGGAAGAATATGAAGTTAAAGGATAAGTTTTACCTTGTAAATAATTACAAGAAAAAGAAAGCATGTTCTTCACACTTTTTCTTTCCATTTATATTTTCTATTTTCTGATGCCAGAAATGATTACCCAAGCCAGGAATTGCCTTTTTCCTCTTAGTTTTCTTTTAAAGAGTTTTGGTTTTTGTAAACCCCTTTATTTTAATATATACATTGATCTATGCACATGGTCTGAGATTTTCTCTGAAGGAGTTAAAATAACTGAAAGTAAAAATGAAATGGGTGTGTTTACTTTATCAAGAGAAAGCCAGTTCCTTGGATTTCCATGTTTGTAGTTTTATTTTGTTTAGTTCTTGAGGCTGAACTTGATTTTACATTATTCCCAAATATTTTTCAAAAGTTTCAATAAAAATTGAAACTAATCTACATTATTCTCTAACTTCTCAATATTGGTAAAATCATTCAGAAACTGAATGGTTGAAGTACATTTATTATTTAATTTTAAGCACTCTAATTCCTTTAAAATTAATCTAAACAACAGCAGAAAGTGAGATTCAGGATTTCTTCATCTCACATGCCACAGGTCAACAACTATGCCTCACAGGCAAAACCTCACCTTCCACCTTGTTTGTAAATAAAGTTTTGTTGGAAGAAAGCCACAGCCATTCATGTCTAGGGCTGCATTCCAGCAATGAGGCACAGTTGAGTAGTTAAGACCAAGATTATTTAGTTTACAAAGCCTCACATATTACCATGCGGCTCTTTTCAGAAAAAAAAAAAAATGTTTGCCTATTATAGGGAACCATTCCACACATCGTGGGATTTGAAGCTCTGCTTTCACTGTTTAAAAAACCTCAGTGGGACATAAGTCAGCAAGCAGGCCCCACGTGTGTGGACAGGTTTTCCCTATGGGTAAATCAGACCTACATTTTTCCTAGCAATAAGGCTTACTATCACTGAAACTCTCTTACCCTGGATTAAAAAAACAAATGCTGATTGCATATCTCCAAAGCAGTTTCCTGAAAGCCTGTGATAAAACCCTCAAGTCCAGCCAAACCCCTTTTACCTTTACATTTGCAAAAATCCTCCTTTGATGTGCCCTCCTTTGTTGTCTATCACCTGATGAGGATCTGTGCATAGTAAATGAAGACCATTCTGATGTAATGTACCCAGAAAGACAATAAAAGCCTGTCAAGGCAGGGGTCAGCACGCTCTCTCCTCTGGAGAGAGTGGCCAAGACATTCCAAGCCTCTCTGGCGGCCCCGCTCTCTCTGGCCTGGTCTTGGGCCCTTTCTGTCTGGCTCTCTCCCTGATTCAGAATGGGGCTGTGTAGTCTCCATGTTTTCTCTCCAGGATTTACATGTGAATTATTTACAAACTGACCACAGCATACAAATTCGCAGGTCAGGATCCGCCGCAGCCTACCGCTGATATATGCAATGTTCTCTGTCCTCAGAAAATGTCTTACATAGTCTATGACAAATAACATTTTCTTTCTTAGCCAAGACATTCATTAAAAAATTTCTGAAGCTATACAAGGTCTGTCCAGGAAGTAAGTATCCAGCCATGTAATATGAAAAATAGAGACATTTACTGAAGAACATACAAGATTATATGAAACATTATACACAGGACAATGACACCTCAGTCCCCTTCAGAGTAGGCACTTTGGGGCCTCACACAGTTCTCCCAGCGTCTCTTCCACTGTTCAAAACACTGCAAAATCCTCTCTTGGAATCACCACCAACCGCCCCATCTATTTTCCTGAATGTCATCAACAGTCTGAAATCTCATCCCTTTCAAAGGCGATTTTAGTTTTAGGAAAACCCAGAAGTTGTAGGGTGCCACATCTGGGCTGTAGGGAGGCTGAGTCACCTGAGTCTAGTTGGCAAGCTCCACTTCTTGATGTAATTTTAAAATCCCACAAAGAAAAAGGCTGTCAAATAGCCATGAAAAGGGTACAACCCAGCACTGCAGAATCAGGGCAGAAGAGACAGCCAGCGCAGGCAAGGTCAGGTCTTTATAGATGGTAAATAGGAGCTAACTTAAGAACATAAAATCATGATGGGGGAACAAGAGACAAGTGGAAAAAGAAACAATACCAAGAGAAGGGGAAAACGAGAGAAGGGGGAAAAACCTTGTAGTTTTAGCCCTTCAAGAAGAAACATTTTCCTTTCCCCCCTTGTTAACTTGTGGCTTCCACACAACAGAAAACTAGACAGGTCTAAGTTTAGCAGTGGCCAGTTTTTGCCTCTTTGCTCTGACTATACATCTTCATGTAAAAGGAATACTACATGTACATAATGTTAACTCTAAAAATACAGATATGGAAAGCTATTTTGGTGACTTTCTGGCCCTTCAAACATTTCCAGTTAAAGACAAATGACCAATAAAAAGTTTCCAAGTCTATGTTTAAAATGAATTTTCTCCTTTTGAGTTGTTCAGGTATTTATATTAAAAAGAGCTGTATAAAAATTATTCTTCATCATAAAAATCAGCCAATCATTACCAAATGATTTTCCAGTACAGCCACTATAGATAATTGTTTAGCTATGAAAGTGTATGTTATGATTTATAGCAGCCACAAAGGTTCCAATCTCTGTATGACTGCCTGGTGCTGCCACAGAAGACATAACTCATCTGGTGCAGCATGAGATGTCAAAAGACAATTTGTAACGAGGCACATTTCTTCTTACATGCTGATAATAGCCTGTTGATGAAAGCGATGACTTAATTAGATCACATATCCCCTGCTGGCAAATAACTGGATTTGGCCATTTCTATTGCTTCTCACCCATACCTCACAGAAGCAAAGAGGTACAATTACCACAATCCTCAGAGTGTGAACCACACAGTGAAGTTAAAAAGTTGAAGGCAAAGCTGGTTGATCTTCTATTAAACGCAGATGCACTTCAGACCACCCTGCACCCTCAAGTTTCACTGGAATTTGTTATCACTCTTCCAATGTTTAATTATGCCTGCTGATGATGCTTCTGGTATCTCCTATACTAAATATGTGGTTTTGTATGAAATGTAGCAGCTGATTTACCCTGAACTTTGGATCTCTGAATCAACACTGTGGTCACAAATTTGCTACAAAAGTCCCATAAGTCTTGTTTCTAAAGCAGTGCTTGCTGGGCTGCTTCCTGACAAGTAGACTATAGCAAGGCTTAGTTTTATAGTGCTGAGTAAACTGCTAAGAGGCATGCTGTCTCCATTAGGTAGCTTGTCTGCCAACTGGTCAAGTGCTTGGCTCCTGAGCTGCAGTGCAGTCCGTGCAGTCGGGGCCTTCTGTCCCTGGACTGGACAGCAGGACTTATCTGTCTTTCACAGCTTTGCTGCTTCTTTCTTCTTGCCCAGAGCTGTGTCTGATTACCTGGGACACAGCTAACAGAATGCCTGCCCCTAGGTAAGGAGAGTTCCCAAAACTACTACTATGAATAGATTACCATTCCTTTCTTCTTTCTAATCTTTGCTTTCCAGGTTTCTCTTTCATGCTTCTCAGCTTTTGTGCAAAGAACATGGGTTAGATTAACATCATCGAAAGCCCAATGTGCCTCATTCCTCCCATAAGATTACACATTTATTACCATCTTTAAGATTTTGACCCTTTTTATTGGGTGTACTTTTGGGGGCTTTTTAGAAGGGGGCATGAAGAGGTATAGTGACCACTTCTTGCACCAGAGCCAAGCCTGAATAATTGAGGCTGCATTATTAGCTTAAATGGCCAAACTACTAATAAGATTCTTTGACAAGCATGGCATGGGAACAAAGAACATTGGAAAGTCTTGTAGAATATACCGTCATCTAGGTTAGAATACAATGTAGAAAATTATCTCCATCCAGTTATAGAACATAGTCCCTAGGCAATTAACATTAAAGGCATTGCTATCACGTGTTTGGAATACAAACATTCATTTCTACAGACACAGAATCTCTCTTTAGACTTGTGTAAACATGGCAGTGGTGTTCACCGTCTTTTACTAGACTCTATGTAGAGTACCATCTTTCTAGTCATGTATCATTAGCACATTAAAATTTCTAAAACGGAAGTTCACATAATATTGAGATTGAAGGCTCTCGGATGACATTGGGAGACTTCCTAATCTTACCTAAACCTCGAGTGCACTGGACTCCTACAGACTGGGGCTCTGGTCCTGATTCTGTCTTTTGACAGCTATGTGACATTAGCAGGGTACTTCATTTCTCTGAACCTCAGTTTCTTTATCTTTAAAATAAGGAGGCTACGTTGGACCATGTCTGACGTTCCTTCCAGTGCCTCAGTACATCTACAAAGGTCACAGATTGGTTATCGGCATATAATCGAATTCATCTACCTTGTGTCACACCTCCAAACCATCAGAATTGACCCCTGACGGAATTCCTCTAGTGCCAAGAAACTCAATGTGGTGTTGTACCTTTACACAAAGAAGCAAAATCGGAGCTGACTACCTGTCTTGGCTTCCCAGTTCAATTTTTCGCTGGTAGTTCACTCAGTGAACAGGGAGCACAAAGCGTGCGTGATGCATGTGTCATCTCTCCGTATTAGCTTCAATTTTAAAAGAGGTTCAATTACCCCTAAAATATAGGGTTACAACATGGGGGGTCTATAAGCCCATATGTTTTGACAATAACTGAAGGGTTGTATTAGTAGATTTGGCACTGTTTTAATTTCAGGTCTTAGATGTAACTATCCTGCACCAGCACCAGCCGCCCCAGCAAAATACTTCAACAATGCAATGGACTCCACCAATTTCCATATAGTTACTTTGTGAGTCAGAACAACTAAAGTAGTCATGCCGTCCACAACTGCTCTGAAACTACTCCGCTTCGCCCTATCTCACTGCAGCACAGTCACCGCCCTTCTACCTTGGACAAATGAGAAGATGGAAGTTTCACAGTCTCTCTGTGGCTAAGGCACCACACTTTTGCTTTCACACTCGGACCTTTGGGATCTTTGCCCAACGTGGCTTGATGATAACAGCAGCAAATAGTATCATATATTTCCATAGCTAACTGTTTCTTGTACAAAGCAGCTGGAAGGAAGGAAAGCAATAAATCCCAGTTCCTACTTAGATAGAGAATCAGCAAGGGCAGCTGACTCCCTCTTTGGAAATCTTCCCTATAGGTTCCAGAAAAATAAGGTAGTTTGTGCAATGCCCAGATATGCTCAGGAACTGATGCCAAATCTGTGAAAATCCCGTGGGAGAGAGAAGGGAATTGTGGCTCAGTTTGGAAGCCGGGAGTTGGACAGTCAGGACCCAGACGTGGAGGAAGAGATGAAGAGGAGGGTTCTAGTTCCCACCCTCATTTTCCCAGAAAGGTAGGATTGGGAGAAGCCTGCTTCACTGTATGTGGTAACCTTGACTGGTACTTGTGGTCAGCCTGGGTTGTGGGGCACACAGAACCTGAAAATTAGCAACACAATTGCACAAATCTATGCCTTAGACCTAAAGAATTGCTCATCCCATCACTACCACCAGACAAAGGGGAACCTAGAGAAGAAGACTGGGAAGGATCCTTGGGGAGCAATGTATTGGAAGAGTAGACAGTCAAGGAGTTGTTAAATCCAGAATACGACAGTAGGCTCTTCAGGCTGCTGTTGTTGAAGAGACCTTAGAGTCTGCTGCTCGCTTGCCTGGATTCAAACCCATAGCCTGGAAGCAAAAGTTCTATAAACTTCAGAGGCAGGGTGAGAGTAATGTGCCTTGAATTTTAAAAGGTCAAGGTTTTAGAAGAGAAATACTTCAATATCAAATCTAAAAAGCAAAAAGCCATCATAATGTCACTTGCCTGAAGTTTTAGAGGTCCTTCACTAAACAATAAGAACTAGAATCCTGCTTTCTGGAGTTAACTCTAAAGACAAAAACTATAAATGTTTTTACCTGGCACTTGGGGTTACAGCAACTTTTAAAGGGACAAAGTAATTTTATGATTATTTATTTGTTCTCTTGAATTCTGGACAGAAGAGGCACTAAATAAATTGAACATCAACTATTACTACTATTTTTATAAGCAATAGTAATCTATTTTGTCTACTGAAATTGGTAAGTAGAATTAAGAAAATGAAAGGATTTAGATTTGAAGGAAGTTAGAGAATAGGGTGTGTCTTGTTTCTATTTCCTTGCATTTACAGAGGATTTATTTTGTAATTTATTATCCTTTCAATAATAAAACTGGCACAAAATATTAAACAATCTTTTTTTTAGTTCTATAAAAGTCATGCTAATCTGAAGAGCTCACGAACATCATCCTAATAATGGATGTGAGGGTGCGCTCTGTAGCCTGGCCCACAGGAAATTCTGTTTTCCTTTTTTGGACATGCAGGAAATGGTTTCCCAAAGCTCTGTGACCACCAATGGTTTATTTCCGGTCAAATCTAGTCAGTCTCCTTTGTTTGGAGCCTTCTATCCCTTGAGCCGTCAGCAATATGTGATCATTGCTGACAACAAAAATCGTATTACTGAAGGTCTACTCTGTGCTGGGCGAGGTGCTAAGCACACAAGGACACAATGTCTCCCAAACTTCAGCCCTTCCAACTCCACCAACCCATTCTTGCCATCCTTAGTACCACCTTCATCATTTACTCCAGAGAGGCAGTGTGAACACAGGTCAACAGCATCAAATACTGTGCATAGTATTAGAAAAGTGTCTATCAAGTGGAGAGGGATACGGTCAATACTTTTTCAGGGGGCCAGAGAGGTGGTAAAGTTGGCGTTTTGCCCGGAGAACTTCATAAGGAAGTGGTTCGTTAAAGATGGATATGCAAAAAGAAAATGAGCTAATAGGTACAGAGAACGTATTAGTGGTTGCCAGCAGCAGGGCTGGGGGTGGGTGAAATGGATGAAGAGCGCGGAAAGGCACTACGCTTGCACGTAAGTAAGTCATGGGAATGCAGTGTATCTGAGAGAACAGCACTCTCGGCGGGGGGGAGACCCTTTAGATAAGGACAGAGCAGCACGGTCGAGGAACAGAAAGGTAGTCGATGCCACTGGATTGGTGAGCTAAGAGAGAAACGGTGGATGAGATAATAGAGGCACAAATCCTTTAGGGCCTCATTAACCACTGTAATGGAACTTGGCTTATGATGAAGTGAAATGAGAAGGCAGTGGGAGTTTTGAATAGAGGAGTGGCATAACTTAATTAATATTTAAACAGGATCACAATGCGTGGCAGATTTCAAAAAGATAGCTGTCATGCATCAATGCCTCCCCGCCACAAACAGGCATGGCACATGGAGTCAGCGTCTGGCCCCTTGAATCTGGGAGGAGCTTTGGGCTTGCCTTTCCCAATGGAATGAGACAAATGTGACAGTCAGCGAATTCCATATCCAGGCCTCTTAAGAGTATCTGAAGCTCCCACTTCCTTTTTCATGTAGCTGGATATTGTGGAAGGCTTCTACAACCGTGAGGCCGTCATGCTGGGAGAAAGCCTAATCTAGCCTGGTGGAAAGGCCAAGTGGAGGAGAAGGAAGGAATCAGCCAACAGCCAGAACTAGGGCCCCATATATAGCACCCAACGTCTTGAGACAGTCAGCCTTTACAGTCACATCAGCTGAGACCACAGATGTCGTGGAGTGGGCACAAGGCATTGCCAGTTTTCCGTCCAAATTTCTAAGCTGGGAACCTCGAACATATTAAAATGGTTCCTATTTTACACTAGTAAATTCTGGGGTAGTTTATTACTTAGCAATTAAGAATTGACACTGAAATCAACAGGAGAGCAGGTGGTGGGGAGGCACCTGAAGAGGAGCAAAGACACAGTGACGGCCAGACAGGCACTGATGAAATTATCACCAGAGGCTGCAGAGAGGGAGCTCATGATATGCAGTAGGAAGAAACAAAACTCTCACCAGCAATAATACTGAATTAAGGAAATGTGTCTCATGAACTTTTTGACCTGGTTAAGATTTCCAAATGTGATTAAGTGACTTCATTTAGCTGCCTGGGGTTAATTACAGAAAGAAAAAGATGAACTAAAATGTTCAGGCAGAATTTAGAGGAAATCATTCAACTCAGGACTTGCTAGGCTGGAAAAGAAAACTTACTGGCATGCTTGCCTGTCTAGGCAGCAGAAGATTCTCAGAGAAAGACAGAGTCTTAGGGCCAAGATCAAATTCAGAGTCCAAAAGTACCATGTGCTCTCAGGTTACAGAGCATGTCCAGGGTGTAGCTGCAAACATCCCTCACTGAGACATGGGGAAGATTGAAAAGGCAGCGCCTCAAGGAGACTGTAAACCACAGCAGAGCACCTCTGAGAATCCCCAGGGCTTTTTCAACAGCATCCTGACTTGTACCCGAAGTTAAGAGGAGCCTCTCTTAGGAGTTTTGTGGGTATCTCTTTCTCTAAGAGAGTGAACCTCAGTGAAATGTGTAGGAAACCCCCAAGGATTATAAGAAGATTGTATTACAAGAAACACCACTGGCTAAACGAAAGGGAGAACACAAAACGTCTCTAGATTGCTAACTCTCTAGAACAGGAAGCAGCCTTCCCAACTGCTAACAAGAGCAACCTCTCCGGGACAGAGGAATCGAGGGAGCTTCGGAGGAGGCTCTCACTCCCCAGCTGAGCTGCCGGATCCACGAGGGGTGGGACCTTCACCGCTTCCTCCCCAGCAACCTAAGGATTTGACCAGCGAAAGTAGCCCCGTTGCAGAATAATGACAATTAAAGATTACTGTTTTCTTAAGTCACTGATTTCAGGGGCTTTTTTGGTTTGTTTGTTTGGCTTGGTGGGTTTGCTTTTGTTTTTGTTATTTAATGGAAGCAGGGCAAGTAACTGGACCCGAGTTATGGGAGATGTCCTGGTGTCTGTGTCGTATGAGAAGGGGGTTGCGTGCAGGGTGATGTGTGGAGCAGGGAGACCACCTGTTGCAATGACACCCTGAGACCAAGGTGGGGGGGGTGGCTTGACCGTGGGTGGCTCCATGAAGGAAGCGAGGTCAGATGTGAGGGCACAGTTGAACGCTTTGGGGGAAGGTGCAGGTGGGGTGTGAAAAAAAGAGACATTATGGACCACCTCTGCATGTCAAAAAAATGGAATTGCCAATCAAGTGAGATGGAGAAGATAGTGGGAGAAGCAGTTTTGGTGTTAGTACATCAGGAATCCGATGAGTACCAGCTATCCAGTCGGAGATGTTGAGAGACAGTTGGCTTTCTGAGTCTGCAGTTCAGTGAGAGGTCATGACTAGACACAGACATTTAGGAATCAGCAGTATATGAAGATAGTAAAAGCCATGAGACTGAATGAGATCTCCAAGGGCATGAGTGCAGATAGAGAAAAGACCTAAGGACTGCGCCCTCGAGCTCCGATATTTAAACAGGTATGGGAATAAAGAACCAGTAAAGGAGATAAATAGGTGCTGGTGAGGTAAAAGGAAATAAGAAGACGGGGTGGCGGGCAAGTCAACTCAGGAACTCTCAGGTGATGGGCAGGAAGGAAAGCAAGCCTGACCCGCAGCATTTAGCCTGGGGGTTCATGCTACCCCAGACAAGTGCACGTTTAGTGGAGCCACGGGCATGGGGTGGGGCCAGCCGGTAGAAGAGAGAAGATAGGAATTAGAGACAGAGGTTAGAATTGCCTTTGAAAATTTTCCATAAAAGGGGGTCAGAAAACCAGGTGGTGGCTGGAGAGAAACATGAGATCAAGAGAGCTGGGTCTTTTAAAAATGGGAGAAAATATAGCATGACTGTATAGTGATGGGAAAGACCCACAAGAGAGAGAAAACTAGTGACGGTGGAAGGTAAGAGTAAATTACTAGAGCTCTGCCCTCGAGCAGATGATAGGCAGGAGACCCCGCGCCTGCAAGACTGCCATGAATGTATGGCTAGTTTTCTTATCTCTAATTTGTGGTTTCTTCAATAAAGCCTGCCCCAGACGAAATTTCCTAAATGCTGTTTTATTATCATATGCTAACATTGTTTTTATTACAGTATTACTTATATTGCTACATTTACTCATGTTTTCTACATGTTTTACATTCCTCAGCTTAGCTGTCAAGCCGTTGAATGATCTGACTCATTCTCACGAAGTCGGTACAAATTAACTGCACAACCAGCTCCTGGCTGGGCACACGGGACCCATTGTCCTAGCTTTTTATTGAAAACGTAACTGTAGAGACGAACACATAAAAAGATGAACTTAAAGAGACAAAAGCTGTTATAGGGGAATGTAAACAGCACCGGATAAATTCGTATCAGGGAGAAATTATTCAGCCTGGGCAGCAGAGGGACCAGCAAAAGTTGCAGAGGGTGAGCACGTGCAGCAGGACAGAGGAAGGCAGGCAGGGAGTGCTGAGGAATAGCAAGTGTGTCTAGAGAACAGGGGAAGTGTGTCTGCAGCTGAGGCTGGAAGAGACTACGCTGCAAAGGCTTGCCAAGCCCCCAAGCCCAGCTGGGAACCTATTCCAAGGCTACCCACTCCGCCCCGCCCCGCCCCACCCCTCTAAACAGTAAGCCTGTATGGCAGCCAGGCTCTGCTCTTTACTGTCCAGCCTCCCCTCCCGCACCACGGTAATCCAGAAACCAAGGGTGGGGTGTGGGCAGTAAATTTGAGCTGGATTAGAGATCTTCAAAGTGAAGTACAGGTACTCCTGGGGAAGCCCATGACTTTTCAGGGTTTGTATGGGCACAAAGAGTTCTAAAGAAACCAATTTCCAGATCCGCTATTTTCATATAGTTATAATAGTTAATTATTATCCCTTTTTATGAGGGATATGCCCGAAATGTGCCTGAGGCAAGCAGATTTCTAGTAAGTTCTCCTTTCCCTGTTCCCCTTTCATAGTCACCCTTCTCTCATTTTATGAAAAAAGAGCATCTATCTTTCTCCCCATCCAGAACCTTACCCTGTGCCTTGCCTCTCCAGGGCGCAAAATGAAGGGACAATCGGAAAAAGTGACATCAGAGAAAGCTTCTCCAATGGGAGCGCTGATATCACACCACTCACACTACCTCTATACATGTCCAATATAGTTTAGTTTTATGCCTAAGCATTTCTTATCGTAAGTTAACGGGTCATTTTGGTTAAATCACATACTAATATTTAAAGAAACATAAAAAATCATTTTTAATAATAAACATATTTATTTAAAAATTAAAATTTAAAGTACATATCTTTGTTGCTGGGGAGGGAGGAGAGCCAAGAAATTGGGAAACTATGCTGTACAGTTCCTAACTGTAAAATGTTCAGTTAAAGAATAATTGCTGGAAAATTTCAGAGGTAAGTGCTAACAGTGTGCAAGGGGTATTTTGTCTCTCAAATTTCTACAAGAAGGTCTCTGAGCAAGAGACCCAGTGAGGAGAATGGAATGGCATGAGGGATCTTTGACTCTGTCACTGGACTCTTTTCATGTTGCTGTGATAAGTAGAGCTTCCCTGCCACCAACCTTACAATTCCTTTATCTGAGTAAATACCTTTCGTCAATCTCCTGCTCTCCCCTGCATTCTGCCCACACACTGCGAAGAACCAGAGTGTTGAGAGGAAGCAACTATGTATTGTTAGAACCAGCTGAAAAGGACTCAGAATTTTTTGTCCATTTTTATGTAGTTTATATACAGTTCCCTGCCCTTCTAAAATAATTGGCAAGACATCAGGAGATGCAAAGTGGGATAAAACACTGGAATATATATGTATACAAATACCCTGCCTCCCGATATAAAATGTGCACAAACAGTATTGTTGAACTGAACTGAGATCAAAGAGCCTCATATTCCCTATTTCTGATTCTAGCATTAAAGAACTTTTTTGACAAAGGATACCATTCCTTGACATAAACAAAATAATAGGCATACTTGTTATATAGTTATAATAGTTAATTAGTACAATTCACCATTAAATAGTTAGGAGAGAACACATTCCAGTACTACTAGCTACAACCCCAAATGCTCTCTCAACTCTCCTATGGAATTTTTCCAACTGATCCACCAAATACGGTCGCAGCAAGCACTTCAGCAACGTTCAGTCTCAATGGTCTCATACAGGAATCTTTAATCACGGGGTAAATTCATCCAAGAGCCAATCACTAAGCTGAGGAAAGAAGCTGGCTTCTTGTCAACCCTCATACCATAAAGCCTTCTGAAAGGGGATTCCCCAAACAGCGGACTGTCCCACCTCAGGTGTGATGTAATGGGAAATTCTTCCATCCTGATCTCTCCAGGAACCCCAGGCTTCTGCTTAAATGCATGAATACACAGACAGCTTGACAATATAGCCCAATCCACATTTGCCTACTATGTTTGTCAAGCTCTCTCAGCAAAAACAGTACAAATCAGACAAATGTTTTCACTCAGAAACCATAAAAGAAACTTCTCCAAAGAAACCAAAACATATACACACTCATGTGAATATTATTTGGTCATCAAGGGGATCTTTAAATATGTATTTAATAATGTCAATCATGTCAAGCACCACATAAGCATTGCTTCAGACCCAACATTCTGTCTTTATAACACTGACCAAAATAAAATAGTGGTTGATGGTCACTGACCAACTGTGGAAAGTATTTCTATGGAAATAATATCAACCTTCATAAACACCAGTGATCAACTCCATCTGGGTTCAAATCCCAGCTCTACCATTTTCCAGCTGTAACTTTGGGAAAGTTATGTAATTACTCTGTGCTTCTACTTCGTCAGTTCTACATTCCCTACCACCACATACATTTATTATGACAATTTTAAAAAATACATTCTTGGGACAACATCTGATACATAATAAGAAGTAAAAAAAAAAAAATAACTAAGATTAGTATTATTTCCTATAATTCAAGTGGTGGGCCCCAAGACAGTACTCTGTATTACCATTACTTAACCTTCAAAAGAACAGTTACATCCCTGGCTGGTGTAGCTTGGTGGATTGAGTGTGGGCCTGCAAACCAAAGAGTCGTTGGTTCTATTCCCAGTCAGGGCACATGCTTGGGTTGCAGGCCAGGTCTCCAGTGGGGGGTGCACAAGAGGCAACCACATATTGATGTTTCTCTCCCTCTTTCTCCCTCCCCTTCTCTAAAAAGAAATAAATAAATAAAATATTTTTTTAAAAAAGAATAGTTACATAATGAATAAAACTTAACAGTAAGGATGGTCTTCTAAATTTTAAAATCTTTTAAAAACTGTTTTTGGGTCTGAGGCGCATTTTAAAAGCTGCTTAGAATTATAGGTATTTTCCTCAGAAAAATCCAGTTATACCCAAATTTCAGGGCTTCGTTCCCAGCCTTCCTAGGTCTACTCAGAGCCAGTAAATGTGAGATGGAGAACCTTCTAGAGTTTAAAACACTTCAATTATCAAACTCTACTTCAATCAACTTTAAACCACTGTTTTTCCCCCATCCTCCAAAGAAGTTTATAAACATGCATTTCATTATGTTTTGTGATACAGCTGTTGACATTTATATATTAATCCCACAGATTAAAACAAAAAGCATCCCCTTGTTTTTCTTAAACCCACCAGTAATCTATGGGAAAATTCCAAATTCCAGAACTGTAACTTCAAATCAGATTCTGGCGTACCCACTCCCAATGAGCAGAGCAGTGAATTCCAATGTTGTAAAAACTGTTTGGGGTCAGAGACCCATTGAAAAAGCTGAGCAGGATTACGGGAACACTCTGCCTATTAAATCTTCCCCATCATGGGCCACCCCAACCCCTCTTTGTCTCTCTGTCCCGAAGCAGATGCTACTTCCAGAAAGGTCCTTCTGAGTAGACCAGAACTTTGAGAGCATAAAACAGAGAAAGATAAGGATATGGCATTAAAGCACTGTTGTAACAAAACTTCAGAACTTTTTGAGACTTTTTAACTAAATGAAGTAAAATGTAAAATTTTTCATCACTTTGGAAATCTAAAATGGCAATGGCTTTGTTTTCAGTCCTTTCCTTTATATATTTTTACATTCTTTCTTTAGTACCTCTGTCTACCACGCCCACTGAAACGACATTTTAATAGCAGGGCAGATGTTTAACATTTAATCAATATTGCACTTGATGCTCTCGGTAGAACGGTTCACCTTGCAGCTCTGCACAGCAGGATGCTGTAACCCTGTCTCTTATTGGTTCAATCCTATCTCTTTGGGCACCAATGAGATGAAGATGCCCATCAGCTACCAGGTGATGCCATTACCAACATCATGACATTAGAAGGTAGCTGTATTATAGCATTGTACCCCTGAAACCTATAAAATTTTATTAACCAATGTCACCCCAATAAAGTAATTTTTAAAAGTAGCTTTAAAAAACACAATGAAAATTAATAGCTAGTGGTAGCCACTTCACTTTCAGTTTCAAAACTTCTGACTCATCCTATAACAATCTGTTATAAGCATTCCTGGAGAATAATCTTGCTTTAGACATATGTTGAAGTTAACAAACTCTTACATGCATGGAATTACATGGTTAAATTCAAATATACTGTATATATTCACAATATGCAGTTTTAATAACAGTAGGAAAAAATAACTGGATTTTCATCGAAAGCCACAGTTTGTCCCCATGCACAAAAATTTATTAAACATAGATCAATGACCCAAATAGAAGATCTGAAACAATAGACAGAAGAAAAGATAGGTACTAAACTTACAGACCTTGGTCAGAGAGAACATTTTTGAATTTGACCCCAAAGGCAAGGGAAATAAAGGCAAACAAAATGAATGGGTCCACATCAAACCGAAAAGTTTCTGCACAGTAAAGCCACGTTGAATAAGAGATTGGATGGCAGTACACGTCTCCTGCATTTCTTCCAAGTTCCTAATACTGCTTTTCTAAGAGACAAGTGTCTTGTCCGGGGTTGGAACTAATAATATAGACCCAAGGCTGACTGCCGAACAGTGACCGTTCCCGCAAATTCCTCTCCCTGGGAAAACAAGGGTCCTGACTAAAGAAGAAGGGGGCGATCTGATTTTGACAGCAAAGGTAGAGACAGTCGCGCAGGCGCGCACACACACACACACACACACACACACGTTTGCACTGGCCCTCGAGGAGTTTGGGAGGGAGCAGAGAAGAAGCAGGGAGCTGCGGTACCTTTCTTGAACTTTCTGAGCTCAATTAGGTGAGAAACTCAGCGCTTTGTGCTGCCAGACCCCGTCTTCTCCCGAACCGGTGGCTTGGCGAGGGTGGCCAGACGCACGTCCCTGCTGTCAGGCAGCCCTGGAGGCTCGCCGGCAGCCGGCAACGCGCAAAGAGGGCGGCGCACTGGGGGCCCGCGGGATGGGCAAGTGGACCAGCGATCTGCGCTCCTCTGGAAGTGGAGGATGGCGAGAAGAGAGCACGAGAATTAGAAAGGGTCAGAAGGTGGAAAACCTCTGCACGACGCGCAAGCGAAAACTGAAGTTGCGGTCAAGTGTTGCCCATAGGAGGGCGGGGCAGCCACCGGCAGCCTGTTGGGGGAAACGGGTGGGTCCAATTGGAGTTGGGAGGGGCCCGAGGCGGAGACTCTTCTGGCAAAATTATATCGCCCTCTCAACCAGCACCCCAGTTCCCAAAGTGGAGAAACGGAGCTCCGTACCTCCATGGAGTCCCGGCTGCAGGGTCGGGCGCGGCCGCCAGCTCCCTTCTCCATTGGGCTACGATGACAGGGAGGGAGGGAACTGGGATTCCCCAGAGCGCTCAGCCCAAGGAGTCCCAACCCCCCAGCGAAAAGAAAGTGAAAGAGAGTGAGGAGCAGAGGCAAAGAAAAACAGTCCCAGCGACTGGGGGGAAGGGAGGGATGGCAGCGGCCCGAAGGTAACTACCCCTGGTGTCCCGGCCCCCTCCCCCTGGGCTTGGTACACAGGTCAGGTTTCTGCCACTGCCACACCCACGGGGCGCAGAACTTGGAGGGCTAGCGGAAGGTGGTCGGGGGGCGCTGGCCCCTGGCCTAGGCCTGTAACTCCTTGTGCACCTGCAGAGTAAGAGCGAGGAGATGGCAGGGAGCCCACCCGCGGCGTCCACGGAGCTGGGCAAAGCGCTGACGCTGGCGGGAGGCTTCCCCAGCGAAGCCCGGGCCCGGGACGGGGCGCGGGGTGCCTCAGAGTCCCCCAGAGAAAGGGGAAAGATTTGTTGGCTTGGGATGGACTCCTACAGACCAGACCCTTGGCTCGCCGCGCAGGCTGGACAAAGGCAGGCTCTGAAGTCTTAATAGAGAAAACGTTGGGTAACTGATACTTTCTTTCTCCAAGGCAACTAGCACGGAGGGTGAACTTGAAGGATTGCGCCGGTCCGCTGATCACTTTACCAGTCTGGTGCGTAGTTGGGTGTAAACATGGCACGTGATCCTATTTAATGGCACCTCGTGAAATTGTATTATCGCTGTGTTTTATCCTTGAGGCTGAGTAATCTGCATACCAGAATCAGCAGTAAAGACCTCGTGCCCAATTTTAGAAGCACTTTGGAGAACCTTACACAGGCCGTGAACCGCCAAAAGTCCCTAATAGAAGGCACTCCACCAAATGTTTCAGTCATGTCATAGAAGAAAAGATAAAGCTCTATGGAGCTTAGTAAAACACTTATCTGTGCTTTTTTTTTTTTTTTTTTGGTATTACATACATGTTAAAAATAAAATAGAAAAACATTAGAAGTGATTTAAATATCAAACTGCATAAAGTTCCACATAAAACAAAATAAGTGAGATATATCAGTGTGAAAACAGTTTTGTACAACCACTCAACACTTTGCCATAGTTAGAAATGATAGTTAAATGAAACAATCATTCTTTTCTGTCCAAGACCATGTAGTGTTGAATTTCCTGGTGATGGTGCCAATGGTTTCACATCCAATGAGACTTTGCACAGCAACATGCTGAAGCTCCCATCCGCAGGATGAGAGCGCTATGAGAGCCTGCATCTGGACTGGAGCTCTTTGCGAAAGATATGGCACCCCCAAAAGGACTAAAGTACATGTCCACATGAATATAGAGATTAGGGATGGAGAAATGGACCTGTGTCCCCAGCCTCAACTTGGACAACAGCAGAGCTTCTTGAGATCCTGCATAGTGAACTCCTTCCAAAGCTCCTCCAGCCTCCCTTGTCCATGCTATGTGCTCTGCAGCTGGTGGCAGAAGCAGATGTCCAGACAGGCAGGCACCTTATTGGCCACACTCAGCACCAACTGGCAGAGCCAGGTATGGCTGCTGCCAGAAGATTCATCACATGCTAAAACCTGCTTCGCTTGGGCTGTCCAGGTAAACTGCAAGAATCTAATCTTAGCTGGGTTCACTATCTGGTAGACTCCAGAATCTCGACCGTTGTCCCCAGGGCTGAGCGAAAACAATGGCTGGCAGTACACTGTTAATATACAGCCACCTTGAATGTCCTAAGCTACTGGAGAGTTTTCACAACACACTGAAACTGATGGGAATTTTCTTCATAGAGCCAAGCTATAAAGCCCCATCTTAGTACGTAGAATAATAAAATTGGTCTACAAATACTGATTGGGTTTCTAGTATATGTCAGTTCTGGAACAAGATGGGCAGAATGATATAAAAAATATTTGGTTGGATTGGAAAGATAAAATAATGTAAATAACAGTAAAGTGAAAGAAAAAATGAATATAGCTATAATAAATGCTTTGCTCTACTGCTTGCCTACCAAATATATAATATTGTTTTCTCAATTACAGAAAGAAAAGTATTTTTGAATTAATTATGCAAGTGCCTGCAACTCAATAACATTGGGTTTTCAGCATAAAGTCTTTTTTTGCACTGTGCACAAACAGAAAAGTCTGATATATGCAACTTGTTTTCCAGTTGCCACAGGCTGTTTAGCAAGATATTGAAAATTACTCACACAAGTGAACAAGTAAATTCCACTGTATAAGTTAAACGCAAAGACCAAGATTGATGAAATAATTTGAAACTGCCTTAAGAGAACTAATAAATTATAATGTGGAAAGCAGCAAAATTTAACTAAACTCACAGAAGTGATCATAATATTTATTTGAATTTAAAGAATTAACAATAAAATTATAGTTTAGTAAATTTTAGCATCTGATTTTTCATTCCAAAGACCATGTTTGGCAATTGGGCAGTTGTCTTTAAACTAAATTTCCAGTAAATGTTTTCTATAGCTTCTGAGACTATGTGGAAGAAGTTAAAATGAGCTCATCTGATTTGGTGTTCAAAGTCCATGATTATGACTCTATTTATGATTTTCTGAAGAGCAAACCGCAGGCCAAGAAAACAAGTTGATCTTCTGGTCTTTGAAAAACACGGGCCAGGATACTCCCAAGTTCTGTTCTGGTTAAAGCACCAGTGAAAAGTAGCCTTACCTCAAGATTGCTCCCATCTCTGATTTCTTGGTGGTCCTGACAACGGAGTAATACTCTTCCTCTTAAAGATTACTTAAATTTCCAAGCACTTCCTCAACTACTGCTTTTTCAGAGCTGTAGCAGTACCAGTTAATACTTCTGTCGTCCCTAGGGTGTATCCCCAGATGCTTGCCAAGCGCAAATATTAACTCATTAAACCCTCACAGCCAGGCTGCAAGATATGAACGATTATTCTATCCATTTTACAAGTGGAGAGACCAAGGCCCAGAGAGATTACAGGGTGTGCCTGAAGTCTCAGGCAATCGAGTGGCCCAGCGAGGATTTGAACTCAGGAGTCTGGTTTGAGTACATATTCCCTCCCCTCTGCAGCCTCTAAATTGGCAACCCCTGACTGTAGCACAGAAAGTTCCTGAGGAAAAAGGCCTCACAGGTGGTACCTCTCAGTCCAATTCCGTTTGCCGCAGGGTAATATTAGCAGGGAGGAAACTCACCAGTTCCCTTGAACTTAGGCTTCTGGATCTCATTGTGCTTCTGTGATGAAACTGGCCTAGGTGTCACAGACCTGATGCAAATAGGTTCTTTGAACACGGTGACTGACTGACAAAAGGCTGGCAGGGTCAGAAACAGCAGAGCTAGTAGCGGGCAGATTCTGGCCGGTCCTGTTAGAGATGGATGATTTCGTTTGCACTGAAGTGGAAAAGTGTACCCATGGAAAGAGGGGAAAGGACACCTAGTTTCAAGCTCCGGATTAATTAAAAATGATTATATAATAACATACTTAATTCTTATTATATTTAAAAGTATATGGAATCTTAAATGTTTTGGTACTTAGTAGGGGGAAGAAGCAGTTTAAATAAAATAAAGAGATGATGTGCTAACAATACGATTCTGAACAGTTTTTTGAGGCTGCCCTTGTCAATCAATGTCCAGTTCAAGGTATCTTAGATTTATAACTTGGGAGTGCATATATCTATGTCAATACCCATCTAATCTATATCCACACACATATATCAGATGAGAGTGTCATATGAACTCACTCCTGAAGCTATCTTCTGCCCATAAACTTATGTCCTAAATTTAAACAAGAACCATGTTTGATAGTTTCCCAATGCATGTTCTGACAATTCTTCAAATTAAACAGAAAGTTTGAAATCAACCATGTATGAAAAAAAAAATCATAGAGGAAATTGTGAAATACTTTGAATTGAATGATAATGAAAAGAAAATAAATCAAAATTTACAGGATGCAACTTAGAGAAAAATGTACAGTTGTCAATATTTATATTACAAATAAAAAGGTTAAAATTAATAAAATAAGCTTCCACCTTAAACTAGGAAAAAAGAGGAAAATATACACAAAGGAAGGAAACAATAGGTAAAAAGCTAAAGTGAAGTAGAAAATCAATGCAAACAAGTTATTTACTTGAAAAGATTGATAAAATTGGTAAATCTGTAGCTAAATTGCTCAAAGAAAAAGGAGAGAAAGTACAGAATTACCAGTATCAACATTGAAAGAGGAGATATCACTATATATACTATAGACAAAAAAAAAAAAAAAAAGAAAAAGAATATAAAAAACAACTTGGTGCAATAAATTTGACACTTAAAGGGACAAATTCCTTGAAAGCCACAAGTTACAAAGGCTGATACATATATATACACACACACAAATAGAATGCTTAAATTAATCTATATCCATTATAGAAATTTAATTCATAATTAAAATCCTTCCCACAGATAAAACTCCAGACCTGAATGGATTCAGTGGTAGATTCTATTAAACAATTAAAGAAAAATAATGTCAATCTTATACAAACTCTTTAAGAAAATATAGTAGAAAGGAACACTTCTCAATTTGTTTTATGCAGTCATAATTAGTCTGTTGAAACCAGCAACGATATTCCATGAAAAGAAATCTACAGCAGCATATTTTTCTGAACATAGCACAAAAATTCCTAACAAAATATTAACAATCTAACCTAATGTATAAAAAGGATAATATATCAGGAACAAATGGGGATTATCCATGTACTAAATGCAAAGCTGATTTAACATTCAAAAG
Organism: Micronycteris hirsuta; assembly: GCA_004026765.1. NCBI lineage: Eukaryota > Metazoa > Chordata > Mammalia > Chiroptera > Phyllostomidae > Micronycteris > Micronycteris hirsuta. Next base: position 72,856 of record PVJI01003851.1, on the reverse strand, counting down.
CCAATCAGTGGAACGCTCCGTAGTAATGGAATAAAGGAGAAAAAGCATTTGACAGAATTCAATATGCAGCCACGCTGAAACCTCTCAGCACAGGAGGAATGGAGGGAAACTCTCTCAGCCTCGTAAAAAGCAACTACGAAAAAGTCTGTAGCTAATGTTTTACTTGGTAGTGAAAGATGAATGCTTGACCCCTAAAATCAGCTCCAGGCACAGATGTCTGCTTTCATCACTCCTATTCAACCGATACTGGGGAGACTAGACAGTGTAATAATGTAGGAAAAGAAAAAAAGTCGTAAAGAATGAAAAGAAATGGGTGAAAGGTCTTTATCTGCAGAGAATCAGTCCCTGAGGAACCTACCATTAAAATTCCTGGTAATAAAAGTCAATGGAGCAGGATACAAGAACTCTATGAACAGAAATTACAGGTTTTATACATCAACAATTACAAATTTAAAAAAATTTAAAATACAATTTACAAAAGCATACATTTAACGACATGTGCTCTGAAAACTACAGAACACCGTGGTGAGAAGCCAAAGTGATCTCGATCGAAGGCTGGCAAACTCTCTGTAGCTCGCTGCCTGTTTTGTTTGTAACATTGAGCCACACCCATTTGTTTCTTTTAGGTATGACTGCTTTTGCCGTGGAGACATTCCAAGAGACCATATAATTTATCAAAGCTTAAACAACATTTATGACCTTGCCCTTTACAGAAAAAGTTTATCAACGCTTTACCTAAATGTTCCAAGAGATATCATAGTCATAAATAGGAAGATTCAACATTAAGGTGTCAACTTTCCCCCAACATATTTATAAATTCCAAGCAATCCTGGTAGGCTTTCCTGTACAAGTGAAGGAGCTGATTGTGAGATTGATATGCAAATGCAGGGAAGCTAAAAGAGGCAAAACACTTTTTAAAAAGAACAATGTGGAAGAATTTATACTACCAGATATCAAGACTTAATATAAAGTTATAAAACACTGGAGCAATAGAGTAATGTGGTAATGGCATAAGAATATACACAAAAAGCAATGGAACAGAATAAATAGGTCAGAAAAAAAAATCCACAGATACATGGCTAATTTGTTTTGGCAACTGTGCTAAGGCAGAGGTGAAACAATAATCTATTCAACAAATCATATAGGAACAACTGAGTTTTTAGTTGGAAAAAAATTTCAATTCCCAAGCTCACATCACCATAAAAATTAATACAATAAATGTAAAAACTAAAAAATAAACTGTATAGAAAGCACAGGAGGAAATTTTTGCAATCTTGAGGTAAGTAAAGATTTCTTGGACAGAACACAGAAAAAGTACCATGAATAGAAAAAAGTGATAGAATTGGATTTATATCAAAATACAAACTGTCTTTCTCTCTTTAAAGTCTAAAATGACTACCAACATACTAAAAGTTCCAGAGAATCCTGCAATTTAAAATCCTGTTTGATAAAGAACCATTTTACAGTAGAACACCAATTAATCACTTACAGAACCTTTATTTTGGAACACACACTTGCCAAGTGTTCTTGAAGACACATTGCTTTCTTCTGGAATAAACTTTATCATCAATGCAGATCGAGGGAGGAGAGCCGTAACCGTCAAATAATCTTTGCTGTTGTGGAGTACGTTCTGTGTTTGATTCACTTGCCATTTAGTGTGATATTTGTAATGTTTGGGAGTTACAAACATTTCTCTAGGGCATTACTTATTTTAAGCCAACATTTTGTGATGGCTGTACAACTTAACTATTCACCTACTAATAGTCATTTACAGCTTGACAAATTTTTTATTCAAATGAAGAAGGCCTCATATAAAATTTGCCTGGAGAATCTCAGTTTAAACTTCGATTGCACTTCGTCTGAGAGGAGTCTGAAAGCCGTGGCAGAAAGAGGCTGTAGTCTTAACAAAGAAACTCAGCCTGTGCTTCCACTTTATTTTGTAAGAAACTGGGGCATCAAGAAACTAGACAACTTGTATCTAACGAAATATCCAAGGAATGGTGGACCTCCGAACTGATGCCTTAAGAAGGGACCGTGAAACCACTAAATTTCCTCAGCTGTAGATCTTAAAATGGACGATAATGATTACATTTCAAAATATCTCCAACAGGGACTCACCAAAAGCCAGCATTAGTCTGGTGTAAGAAAGGGTTGTCAATAAACACTGCATTAATTCAACAAACCACAGCAGTAACTAACCACTCCATTCAGTTGAAACAGCAAAGCGAGTGTGAGGTATGGGTAATATCATGTCTGTTTGGATTCTGGCCCATTATTGCAGGTGGAAAATGGTGCTATGCTCCAAGACAGCACTTCAAAGTTTACTATTGATTGCGTAAAGTCAGCAACTCGCAAAAACACTGAATGGCTATTTTCCTAAAAAATGGCTTTCAAAGGGGAGGGTGGGCAATATTTTTCTGTTTGAAACATAAATAAGAAATAAAGTCATAGTGCAGGCAAAGGAAAATCTTATTCTTGCAAAGTTAACTTTTATGTTCAAGTATAGTGAAAATGGAAGTGTTGTAAAATAGTTATGCGTGGCATTTAAAGGTATTTTCATCCATACATGAAGAGCTAATTACGGGTATGTGAACTGTGTTGGAAGCTTTGCTGTTTTGTTTGTTTGTCTCACCCCCAAAATACAGATCTTGCCTTTAAAATATACTTTTGTTTGCATTTATAAAATGCTTAGTTTGGGAAATCTAAGATCTGTGGATTCAAACTGCGCTTGGACAAGCCTGAAACTAACATTGTCAAATCATCCTTCCCCTAGCGTTTGCTCATTGCCAACTCTGCACTCAGAAGTTACTAGGTATCAAAGATTATAGACAGGCCCTGGCTGGTGTAGCTCAGTGGATTGAGCACAGGCTGCAAACCAAAGGGTTGCTGGTTCGATTCCCAGTCAGGGCACATGCCTGGGTTGCAGGCCAGGTCCCCAGTGGGGGCCATGTGAGAGGCAACCACACATTGATGTTTCTCGCCTACTCTTTCTCCCTCTGTCTAAAAATTAAAAAAAAATTTTAAAAAAGCAAAGATTATAGACAAGTAGTATAGTATAGGGCATAGTCCCTCCTTTCCAAAGGGAAAATATGTGACATAACTGCCACAGGAAGAAGTTTACAGTGTGTCGTGGTTGATTTTTTGTAGGTTAATGTAACTACAAGTAGTGGTTTGCAAATAACCCTGTACAAAAATCTTCACTATAATTTTCTATCAAAATTACTTGGAGGTACTATCACAATATCATCATAATTAGCTAGCTTTTCTTCTTACGATTGTTTAGTGGGACTTTTCATGCCAGATATATACTAATTCTTATGCACTCAAAAACTGACAGAAAGTCCTGGAATTAAAGGCTTAAAGACTCTAACCTATTTAATCAAGTACCATTAAGCATTCAAATGTAACTCACAGGTGTAGATCCATGGAGGTAAGATACTGTTTTGCAATGGTAGCATGGCAAGGCATAATTGGAAAATACAAAATTGGGAAATACTCTAATGTGGGCCCAGTTGAAAATCTATCTGGCCTCATTTGCAAACTGAAGAGCCAAGATAACTTGTCTAGGATCGCACAGAAATGCAGTGTTGAATCTGATATTTGAAACCATGTCCAGGACAAAGCCCCAGCTTCTCTAATGTTTGGTGAGCACTGGCCCCTATATGGTTAACAATGGTTACATTACTCACTGCCTACACTACGGCAGGTACAGCCTTGTGGCTTAATATGTATCATGGGTAATCCTAAAACAAAATTCAGCGAGTGGGAGTTTTATCCCCAATTTACCTATGGCAAAACTGGAGTTCACACAGATTTACATACACTTTCTTGAAGACTAAATCAAGAAACAACCATGCGGGGGGAGAGGGGCGGAAACAGCCCATTAAAATGATCTTTTGATATTACTTCAAAGTAATTATGAAATGAACATCTATTTCCGGGAATCTATAAAGCATTCAGCTTTGTAACTGAGCTATCCAATTTTTTTGGTGCAGTCTGAATTTAATAACCTTTCATGGGTAGAGAAAAAAATAATGTCTGCACCTAAAGTTTCCATAAAAAAAAGTCTCAGTATAAGGAGTAAAGCAGATTTTATTGAGTGCTTTTTGAATTAACATAAACAGATGATAAAGTGCTATTTTGACTTGCAAAGGAAAAGATCAAACACCAACCTCACATACTGGGTGGCAGTCACAGCTGAACCTTAAGGCAATTGCCTTAAAAATCAGATACTAATTCCATAGGGTGTTATTTATAAAGCTTTTCATTAGCTGATCCACTGAGTTTCTCCTCTGTTTATAAATTTGTATAATTATATTTATCCTAAAGAATGCACCATTTTGCTACCTCCTAGTTCTCTGTCCCTTTCAATGTGATATTCTTTTTCTGGTTAATATTTGATTATTAAATATTTATTATTTTTTTCTGGTTAATATTTGATTACTAAATATTTATTACTACTTTTGCATGAAGCCGAAGCCTCTTTCAAAGGCCATCTCAAGCGGTTTCTCCTTCAAGGAGACTTTCCCTGTTAAGTTCAGGGTCGAGTTCTTTGTTTAGAATCATTCCTTCGTGCTTGTTTGTGACGGCATACATTTGTCCCCAGCCTATTTCCTCACTGAGATGGTGCTATCCGGTTGGCAATGCCTCTCAGAAACCTCAGAAATCAGACGAATAAATGTCTTGGAGCTGGGACAGGCTGAAAAGAAAACAGATGTTTTGTTGGTTTGTTTACTAATCTCTTCTTTGTCGTGCTACTATTAGGATTAGGCATGAGTGCCTGGCACGTGGTAGGTGGTCAGTGTAGATGAGGAACAGGGAGTTTTGGCGAGGGAGAGAGAGACCTGGGTTCAAATACCAACTCACTATCTCATTTCTTTTGATCTTAGACAAGTCCATTTGCAGCTGCAGTACCCACATTTAAACTGTTGACAAGCACACCATACTTTCCAAGTATTGTGAGACTTAATTTAAGGTAATTCACACAATGAAATTTTCATTGGGGTGAAGAGGTTGTTTGTTTTGGGGAACCACACTGCCTAGTTTCAAAACCTGTAACCCCCCTATGGCTAAGGCTGAGTAAAGAGACCTTGGACCATAAGTCACTAAGGAGACGAAGCTTATCCTCCTGGCAGGGGCACAGCCTCTGCCCGCTTTACTTCACCCTGCCTAGCACCAGGTGAATGACTAGTTAGCTAATAACGGATAAGATTTCTCAAGGGAGGGACAAGCTAAGACAGGCACAGTCTGAAGGGGGCCATCAAGGAAGGACTTAGGGAACTATATAAAAGGGGTGATGGACCCTCACCCCTCGTCTTTGTCATAGGATGAGTCCTCATTCCATCTGTAAAAAGTCTCCTAATCTCTTGGCTGCCCACAATCCGCAACTGTCTTAAGTCTGAAACAATGCCGGAGGTGGGTGCAGCCCTGTGCTGGAAAGGGTGCTTCCCTGGGGCGATCAGGCCTAATACAGAATGCATAAAATCCTGTGAAACCTGCTTTGCTAATACCCTCAATTTAAATGATAAGGGTCCAAGCATGAATGGCTTTGTTTCCCAAAGTTTCCTGGCCCTTTGGCTATCTGACCCTGACTCAGAAGCAGCCCTCAGAGTTCTTTGAATGTTACCTATTGTTTGATCATTACTGCCTGACAATGATTGATGAGCTTTACATTTATGCCCTGTATTCTTATGCAAACTAAACCAAATAAAAGCTCATTGAGGAACAGGCTCAAGGCTCTTCTCCTCTGAGAAATCTGCCACCTTTCCTCCCCAAGCAAATCATGTCTTGGTAGACTTATTCTCATCCATGACAGCCCAGGGGACCTCTGCAGGCAGAGCTCCCCCACAGTTTGGTTGTCAGGAGACCTAACCATATAAAATTCAGCAGTTTTAATATGGTTCAGGCTTCTGTTGTATGTTTGAATGTTGAATAGTCCCAGGATTGTATAATATCACGTGTCCTGCTTCTCAATAGCCACCTTGTTACTGAACTCAAGGGGTTCACCACTTGGGGTATTCTATCCAAGGTGGTTGTTAGGTAACTTCATTTACTTCAGCAAGTAAAGGAAGGGGGATTCACATCCATAGTTCTGTCCTCCCAAAGGGAGGCTTAGTCATGGCTGTATACACTGGTTGTTTAATTACATGTTGATTTCTTCTTTGCCTATGGCTATACTTATCCTGTTAGGTTCCTGTCAAGCTCCTCCTGTTTACAGCTGTATATGTGAAATACTGTGATACATTTTAACATATAGGAAGAATAACATTTAGTGAGAACTGCCCTGACTTTGAGATCCTTGTCATATCTGACATGACCAAATAACTGTGTGATTTTATTGACACTCTTTCCTAGGTGAGTGCACAAAGGGGTGCAACTGCCGTGGGGATTTCGTCCCAGCCGAAACCCGTGGGTGACCGTAACCGAATGCGTGTATGAACCTCACACTGAGACATGCGGGGGGAAGGAATCCGGCGACCACGGGCCTCCTCCACCATCCCCCATCTTGGGGAGAAAGACCTCGTGGGTTGCTTAGCTGGGGGTTTTATTAGAGGCATTAAAACACATTTACATTGGATTGAGCAGAACAGGTAGGATTACTCATAGCAAGGCATTGGGATGTTGATTCACGTCTGGTGGCAGACACGACCAGGTTAAAGTAATATGTAGGGCACAGCAAGCCAGAATTTTTTAAGATACATCTTTGCCAAATTCCTATTAGAGAATTCCCATCCCACAGACATGATCCACACTTGCTCACACAGGAATCACACGGAGCTGTGCTCAAAACGTGTAAATTCTCAGGACTGCGTGTTTACACGCCTGTGGAAATCACTGCCACATGCAACCACCTTGTGTCTTGATTTTATTGGGAATTATTCTGGTATTTTAACCTTCAAATGTAATTTCAGCTGTTGGTTAGAAAAATACCATTCATCATTTGAAAGAAATAAGTATATTCTCATTTAGTAAGTCATTTTATCATAGAGAAGTTTTAAGGTTATTAAATGTCTTTAGGGAACAACTGAGATTACCTTGCAATTGAACTTCTTTGGTTTATATAAATGCTACATTTTCTCTTTTGACATATTTAAATCAAATATATATAAATTTTAAGACTAAATGATGCATGTGGATTTATTCTTTTGCAACTCAACTACTGAATTCAATAGTTGTTGATTTAATTTTAGAGATTTGCATTAACACTCACAGTATATTGGTGTCTTTACTTTCTCCTTTGATCTATATGACATATATATAATATTTCTATGCCATATTATTTGGAGTATAAAGTTTTCATATTTTTGTTGATCTTTTGCCTGTTACAAATACAAAAATGACTCTTAACCAAAGTAGCTTGAATATTAACTTTGTTAATGTTATTGGGAAAGATAAACAGTTCAAACATTTGAACCAGAAAAACCTGGGTTCAAATTCCAACCATGCAATCTTTAGTAAACCACTTCTTTGAGGCTTGATTTCCTCTTATGTATTGTAATTAAATAAATAATTCTGACTTCACCTGGTAGTAAGCATCCTAGTAATTGACATGACGTGTGCATGTTAGCCCAGGTCCTGTGAAAAGAAGGTGTTCACTAAACATGTGGATGTTCCTACTATTAGCTTCCTTCCCCAGCACTCTCCCTACTTTTAAAATTGTATCTCTGTTCTCTGTTTTTTGTGTTTATTGTTCTTTTATTATCTATTTCACCTTGGTACTTTGTTCCTTATTCTAAGAGAACTCTGGGAGTTTTCTTTAATGCGTAGATGTCGTCTTCTGCATCAGATCTTCAGCAGGGCCCACTGTGTTATCGCCACGGCGTCGACCAGTGGTCCTTCCACCTGCCTCCCTTTCATTCCCAGCTTCTTACCTGCACACGGCACGCAGCTCCCTCCTTCTCAGCATGTTCTACACACACAACTGATGCTCATACTTCTCAGGAACAGCAAACACACGAGTCTGGTTTCAGAAGCCAAACAGTTGCCTAAGAGTATTTTTTCTCTTATAAATTAGTTTCCCAAAGATTTGATTTTCACTGAACTTTCACAGCAATGTGCTCCTCTTCCTCTTATGCTACAGTGTGTCTTTTCCTATCTTTTAATTTTGCTCATGGTGTTTTTTTTGTCATAAAAGCTGAAGTATGTAGTTAAATCTGTCTTTTTGCTTCACATCAAAATTATACCAGTGTTTTCTTGTATCTTCTTTAAGAACTTTGTAGCTCAGTCTCTTTGGAATTTCATGTTTGTGTACCATGTCATACTGATATTCCATGTTATGGTTTTCCAAGTGGATGTACAACTTCCCCAGTACTATTAACTGAATAAGCTTTTCCCCCGGATTTTTATAAAATGCTTTGTCACTTAAAAAATAATTGTATATAAAAGTGTCTCCTAGATAAAAATAAAATAAAATTGTAATGCACTCAGTCCATAGAAGAACATGTGTAACGTACATAATATATAATGAATACGATGCAACAGACTACCACCCAAACTACCGAAGCCTCCTGTAAGTCCTCTCCAGTTATCTGCCTTCCTGTCCCACATGTCTACACATCTCAGACTTTCCCTCCAGCACCCTTTTCCTTTTCCTTAAAGCATATTTTATTTCTCAGACGTTCCTTCAGGGAGAATCTGTTGTGGTAGACCACTTATTCCGTGAAAATGCCTTTAATTTGGCTTTCTCTGAAAGATGTAGTTGCTGGCTCTGACTCTAGGCTGGAAGAACCGTGCACAGGTTGAAGAGGTTATTCTACTGCCTTCTGGCCTCTGTTGGGAAGTGCATTGGGAAGTCACATGTCAGGCTCGTTGCCGTGCAAGCATCTTTAATTTGGCTCTCTCTGAAAGATGCTTTTTCTGGGTGCGATTCGAGGTTGAAAGAAACTTTCCTCATGTTAAAGATGTTATTCTGGTGCCTTCTGGCTTCTACTGAGAAGTCTATGCAGAAGTCACATGTTAGACTAGTTGCCATCTCTTTGTTCACAATCCATCTTTTCTCTCTTGTTTTTCTAAATACCTGTTGTTTTATTCGGTGCTCTGAAGTTTTTCATTTCATATGTATAGAACAGGCTGAGGAGTCAGTTGGATGCTTTATAAAAATAATAAGCTGGGAATTAAAGGGACGCAGGTGGAAGGACAATTGGCCAACCCAGTGACAATAACACAGTGGGCCCTGCTGAAAATCGGATGCAGAAAACAACACTCGTTCATTGAAGAAAATTTTTGTGCCCATGTAGAATAATTCATCTTATTTGGGACTTGTTGGTGTTTATCAGAATGAGTTCACTAGTTCTCATGAAATTCTCATCCATTCCCCATTTAAATATTGTCTCTTCAGTCTATTTTTTTTTTCAGAACTTTGATCAGATATGTGGTAGATGGGCTCATTCCATCTTTTATGTTTTTCATCCTCTGTTTCACACATTTCCATCACTGTCTCTGTAACAATTGTATGTTTTCTTAATTTATGTCTTCTGCCTTATAATTTTATCTTAAACTGTTATTTTGTTAGCTTTGTTTTAATTTCACTACCTTTTTCATTTCTAAAAGTTCAATTTTACTCTTTTTCAACTACACCTGCTCCTTTTTGGTAGGTGCTTGATCCTTACTCATGTTTTTTATCCCATATTTTATTGATATAAATTTATTAGTCATGCTCATTGTATATTTCTAATAACTCCGATATCTGTCTCTTTCTGCTGTTCTCCCACTCACAGGTCCTTGTTTTATTTACGTGCTTCCTGATTTTTCCTTCTGAGCACACCTTTGGCAACATGCTGTGGGAATCTGTTGAGGATCGATGTGAGAATGTTTCAGCCAGAAAGAATGTGCCTACTTTCTCCATGTCCTAGAGAGCTACGAGCCCAGTAAGGAGCAGGCCTATGGACAAAACTACCCGGGGAAAACTATTCTCCCCTCAGCCAGTCAGTCCTGGTCAGAGAAGCTTCTTATGCCGGTACTTCCATGGTTCAGGTATTTATAACTCTGGGCCTTACACGAGTGTCTTCAGTCTAGTTCTTCACTGTACGGTGGCTCTAATCTAGGTCTCGCCTGCCTTCAGTCTAAGAAGCTCCGAGCTACCGAGGGCTATTTCCCTGGGTCACTGGGCAGCTTCGGGAGTCGGTTCCCTCCTGGACTTGTGTCCCTGCTTCATTCCTGGCTTCAGAGAATTTCCATCAGTATCTTTAGATCCCATTTACTTATTTATGTGATTGCTATTTTTAAAAATCGTATTCAGCATTTAAAAGATTTTTTGACATCTTTTGCAGAATTTTTCAGAATATCCTAGGAACTTACAGAAACAATAGGAGTTTATAGGAACAATACCACTCAGTAAAAACCAGGTGCTTGAGTCCTGTGATAAACTCATCTCACAGCAGCACAGACCGCCAAACTTACTATTAACTCTGCTCCACTCAGAGCTGCAACTTATCTAGAAATTATGATTTGACTTAAGGGTTTTTTAAAGTTACTATTATGAACTCATTATGTTGCTTGAAGTTGATGACCTCGCGTATGAAGATGTTAACGCTGGCAGCATATTCACTACTGCTCCGGCTCAAAGAGAAATGCCCAGATGGCTCTGTTTATTTCTCCTTTGGTCGGGAGTAGAGTTTTCCTTTCATCCCTTCATCTCCACCTAAGATACTTCCACACTCAGATGAGCATACTAGACTCTAGGATTTTTGCAAAGGGAGCTGGACACAGACATCGGATTCCAGGGAGGCTCTATACAGAAAGACTGCTCAATGCTGAGTCTCTTTGCCGTGATGCAGTCTCGTCTACCTCTTACCTCTTGGCCAGGCCCTTCCTTTCAGTTCTGTCTTCTTCTTCCCTCAGTCCCAATCAGATTGAGTTTCTACAAGCAATAAAATCCTCTGCAAAGGCACATGGTAATCTTCCTGTGCCAGTGGCTCCTCTGGATCATTATTTTTGCTTCTGTGTTCTCCCATTGTAGAAACAGGGAAAACTCTTCCTTTAGAGTACTGCCGAGAGGGCAGAGGTAGACAAAAATGCCCAGAAAGTGCGTAGATACATTTTTCAAGATTTTAGAGAGCAGATTTTAGATTCCTCTTAGGGTACTGCTGCTTTCCCTGTAGGCGTTGTCTTTTGCTTGGATCTCGTACCAGTGATTTCACACCAATAATAATAGCTTATTCTGGTCCATGCCTATTGTTCTATGGTTTCCTGTGCTTCAGTGTGTAGATACATTTCAGTCCCACAGAGCACCTCTGCCTACTGTACAAGAGGTGACCACTTCACTAGATCTGTACAATCCCTGTCCCATCAGATCAACAGGGGAGCTACTGCTTAACATGGCCCCTGCACTTGGGACTGGCTCTGCTCCAGCCCTCGATTGGCACCCTTTACTATTCCACAGAGTCAGAGTTTATAGGAATAATACTGCTCAGTAAAAACCAGGTGCTGGAGTCCTGTGATGAACTCATCTCACAGCTGCAAAGACTGTCAAACTTAATATTAACCCTACTCCACTCAGAGCTGAAACTTATCTAGAAATTATGATTTGACTCAAGGTTTTGTTTTTTTTTAAGTTACTATTTAAATCTAAAGCTCTTCAACCAAGCACAACTATCACAAGTGATCAGCAAACTGATAAGAATGAGAAAAGCCAGTATAACAAGTTTTCTTTTATCCCTGAGTATCTATCTGTAATACTGATGTAGGTTGATTTCCCTACCCCTGCTTCCTCCTCTCTCTTGAAGTTCTGCTCTGCTTTCAGAAGGGGAATAGCAGGCCAGAGAAACACAACAGCTCCTTGAGTTGGGAGTTCATTGTTGAGAATCTAAAACAAGCTAATAGCTAGATGTGATTAGAAAGTGATGATAAACCCCAAACCCAGGGTGCACCTCCCAGGGGAGCTGCCTGCCTTTGCAGAGTCTTCAGTTGGCAAAACCATCCGTCAGAGACTCAGAGCTCAAAGAAGCCTTCCCTGCGAGAGGCTTTGCTCTAAATTTTTATCAATCTTCTTCTTCTACATTCTTGTACATTTTATCTCTGTTTGACCTAGATTCAACTTTATTAAGCCATATTTTCTAATTTTTTTTTTAGGTAGTAAAATTTCTTTGCCTATTCTCCCTTTTTCAACATCATGTTGATTACGTAACTTAAGATTTATCATTATTTTCCCTTGAAGATTTTAACATATTATGAAATACTAAAAAGCACATAATGTTAGATCAAAAATCCGAAGAAAGCGCTATTCTAGAGCAGTTTTTTTTCTAAGAGCCGGAGCACTTTCCAAGAGAGCACGAATAAATGTGGAACTCTCGTGCCACGTTCACCGTCTTTTCACTGCATAACGAAATAACATTTGTCGGTTATTGAAATTCTTCAACGCGTCACAGGTGTTGCACAGCACCAGCGGTTCCAAGAGGAATAGACAATACCTGCCCTCAATTTGTTCGGAAGTCAAAAGATGATTATAATATAGAGCTGACGTGCTTTGTTAGACAAACATTCAGGCTGCAGGGCTGACGAGTAGAAGACATGGCAAAGCCAGACCAGGCCAACTTCTGGGAGGTGGCTCCTTAGCGGAGATTTGATATAAATAATACTCTGTTTAAGAAAAGGCAAGTTGGGAATGTTGTCCCAAGAAGTGGGTGCTGTAAATACAACGACCCAAAAGTTAAATGGAACCTCACAGGTTCTGGGACTTGCAAGTGGTGCGTTTCATGTGGTGTGTGGTACGTGCGATGGTACATAGATTCAGCAGGAATTTCAGACTCAGCTGCCCTTGAAGACTCACCATTGTAAAACGCTCCAGTCATTCACATATACAGGGTGGGGCAAAAGCAGGTTGACACTGGTGAGTGCATGAAAAACAGAGTTTATTCTTGCATTATTATTTATTCATATTCTATTATTTTTCATACAAATGACTCAGAAGCCACTGGATGTAACTGAAGACATGCCCTGCCGTGACTAATCAATGATATTATTTTGAAATACTGGACTACCTAAAAATAATAACATGAAGACGTAGCCGTGAGCCATATTTAGCAGCCAGCCGTGGACTTGCTGTCCCTGATGCAGAGAGTAAACAGTCTAAAACTCTGTGGCAGAACCCAGTGCCTCACCCATGTGACCGCAGACAGATGACTACACTTCTCTGATGCTTACTGTCCTCATCTAGAGTTGCTTCAAATGATAAAATTCTATTCTAAGGATGAAGTTGTAAAAATACTGAAAGCCTAAACCTGAAGTTACATTATGTTGCTGAGATGACAAACGGCAACCAGAAACGACAGAAAAGAAGATCAAAACTCAAAGCACATTCGCCTTGTTTCCCACAGCGTGCTGATGGCATTCGTTTTATTCTACCTACATTTATTTCTGTACCGCAGTTTCTTGTTCTAGAAGACTCATAAGGCTAGAACCTGATTATTTTTTCCATGTTGATGTATTTAACGGCATTTCATCAATGTCTCACAAATAGTAGGCAATCGCAATAATCAAAGAGATTTTAAAAATTTAAAGAGATAAATTTCATTGTTGGAGACAAAATTATATGCATCTTTAACTAAATGATCTTCGGAAAATGATGTATTTATTCTTTTTAAGTTAAATGTACTAGGGCGACATTTGTAAATAGCGTTATGTAAGTTTCAGGCGTACAATTCTGTAAAACGGAACCTGTGTGTTGCACTGTGTGCTCACCACCCAGGGCCTAGTGTCCCTCTGTCCCTGCACGTTTGACCCCTTCCCCCGCTTCAACTCCCCCAGCCTTCCTTCCCCTCTGATAGCCTTCTGTGAGTTTGTTAGTTTTCCTTGTTCATTTTTCTTGTTTTCTGTTTCATGTCCCACATATGAGTGAAATCAAATGGTTCTTGTCCTTTTCTATCTGACTTATTTCACGTAGCACGATACTATCAAGATCCATCCGTGTTGTTGCAGACGGCAGCATTTCATCCTTTCTGATGGCTGAGTTGTATTCCATTTCACATAAATTCCACACCTTCTTTATCCAAAGAGCTTTCAGAGGACACTTAGGTTGTTTTCACATCTTCACTGCCATGAATGTTGCTGCAATAAACATAGCAGTACATGTATCTTTATGAATAAAATGTTTTCAAATTCTCCAAGTAGATACTCAAAAGAGGGATTGCTGGGTCATATGGTGACTCTGTTCTTAATTTTTGGGGGGGCCTCCATACTGTTTTCCATAGTGGCTGCACCAGTCTGCGTTCCCACCAGCAGTGAACGAGGCTTCCCTTGTCTCCACATCCCCTCCGACACTTCCTATTTCTTGTCTTATTGAGAACAGCTATTCTAGTGGGTGTGAGGTGGTATCTCATTGAGGTTTTGAGTTGCAAGCACAGGGAGTTTTAGAAAGCAATCTTTCAATTAATACAATCAAGCAATAACAAAAAAAGTAACAAACAAGCAAACAAAAACAGAAATAGAAAAATTGTTGGGTTTTCCTCACGTGACACCAGATCAAACACCCCATATTGGGGAGAAACTATATTTCTTCCAGATAATGGATGGTGACAGTTTCCATCCCCCGGCTATAACACACCACATGACTTTTTTCTAAATCATGTCATCTCTAGCCAGTGAAATAGTCCTGTTTTAGCAGGAGTATACTCTTGAGGCTTATAAGGTGCAGTTATTTCCTGAGTACTTCTAATTGAGCTTTGTCTGTGTTCTCATAAAGCTTTGCTCATGCCATTATTTATAGGACTACTTAGGTAAAAGTGTGAATATCTCTTTACAAAGCTGTCTCTGCCCTGAGGCTAGGAACTCCTCTAAGGCAGAAATGTGATCATATTCATCTTCAAGGCTAAGATTGTACCATAGAACTTAGCATAGAGTCGGTGGGATGGGTAGTAAATAAAAAATAGGTGTGAAATTTTGTCCAACAGTGAATAGCCAGAGTAAACCAATACATCATCAAAATAGTAATTACCAAAAATGCATTGTACACACATTAAAAGACAGTTTGCAAACCTGGAGTACTCAAACCAAAATATGGAATGAAGCTCAAGGGCATGTTGTGATGAAGTAGCTTATATAGTGAGACAGCATTGACTATTCATTCTTTTTTTTTAAAGATGTTATTTATTTATTTTTAGAGAGAGGGGAAGGGAGGGAGAAAGAGAGGGAGAGAAACATCAATGTGTGGTTCCTTCTCACATGGCCCCCACTGGGGACCTGGCCCACAACCCAGGCATGTGCCCTGACTGGGAATCGAACTGGTGACCTTTTGGTTCGTAGGCCAGCACTCAGTCCACTGAGCCACACCAGCCAGGGCTGACTATTTATTGTTTACAGTGATTGGTTATATTAGAATTTTCAGTGGTTACCTCATATCAACCCTGAGAAGCAGTTCAAGTTTTGTTTATTATTTCCAGACACATAAGCAAGAAATGACACAGTTCAAGTTAGTATTGCAAAATAAACTCAATTAAGCTTTGCTTGTGAGCTAAGCAATCAGGAAATTTTCAAAGCTGGTCTCTGTTTGTGTTTGATTTTAACGTATTCATAATAGGTTAAGTTGTAGACTCTGTTGCTCTATAGTTCCTGACTTTTTTCTGGTGGAAAGGCAGCTGGCAGCTAGAACAATAAAGTCATTGACTTTGATAGGTAAATGGGATTTTTGAGTCCCAGGCAAGATAACAAAGTCTTTAAAGACTCTGATCAGACCACAAAGAAGCCATTTTAAGTTCCTGCCATTATTCTTAGTACAGGGCCAAGCTGAAGGTCACCGCCTTTAACTGTTAGACATATTAGAAGACCACAGCCCCAGCTCACGCCGGCCTGCAGGGGGAAGAGACCCTGGGGTCGAGCTGTGGCAGTCAGTCCTCTCCAGGCTCCTGCCCTCTAAAGTCTGGAGCAAAATAAAATGGGGGTTTACATGTGGGACAATAAGTAACTGTACTTCACCATGATTTTAAAAAGACACATGGTTGGTATTACTTAGCTAATGGTTTCCTAGGAGATTTCAACCATGTTTGCTGGTGAAATAAAAGTATGCTTTCATGTTCTTGATTTGTCTTACTCTTGAAGTATTCACTGGATTTTTCTTCTCACTTGAAAACTCAGTTGTCTTCAAATAAATATTTCTGTGGTAAGATGTCCACATTTGTTTTTGTTTCTATGTAACCACGTACTGTAAAGTTAGCAGCTTAAAGCCACACAAATTTAACATCTCAGCGTTTCCATGGGCTCTGCGTGGAGCTCTGCATGGAGACCTGGGTCTTCTGCTCAGGGTGTCTCACAGCAGAATGCAAGGAGTTATCTCAGCTGAGATCTTACCTGGAGGGTCTGGGGGCAAATCCATTTCCAGGTTGTTGGTGGAATCCAGTTCTTGCAGACTGTTGATCAAGGGGCCATTCTCAGCTCTGAGGGGCTGCCTGCCATTCCCTGCTATGTCACCTTCCACAGAACGAGGCAGTTGCTTCTTGGAGGCCAGCAGGAGAATGTCTCTGCTCTTTTAAATCCCTGCCTCTCCCTGTTTCTGATCTCTAGATCCAGACGTAAAGGGCTCAGGTGATTAGATAAAGCCTTCCTGGATAAACTCTCTCCAAGTCAACCGTGCCCTGCAACGTACCCTCATCACAGTGGTAAAATCCATCACACTCACAGTCCCGGCATTGCATGGGCGTGTACACACCAGCCAGGGACCTTGGAGGGCATTTACGATTCTGCCCACCACAACTTCGGATGCTATTATGTTCTCACATTTGAATGGCAATTTGACTAGGTATAAAGTTCTATGTCCAAAGTTATTTTTACTTGATACCTTTTGGTTTTTCTAATTTTATTGAGAAGTAACTGACATATCACTCTGGAAGTCTGAGGCACACGCCGTGATGGTTTGATTTACATGTACTATGAAGTGATCACCACAATAGGTTTAGCTAACCTGCATTCTCTCATACAGATACAATACAAAGAAAAGAATAAAGAGGAAAATTCGCCTTATGACAAAAACTTTTAGGATTCACTCCCTTAACCACTTTCCTGTGTGCCATACGGCAGTGCCAGCGGTGGTCATCACGCTGTCCTTCACATCCGCGCACGTGTTTTCCTTAGAACGGGAAGTTCGTACCTTTAACCCCGCTCTCCGCCGGCCCCTCCCTAACCCCACTCCACTCAGTATCTTAAACGTATTCTTCTAGTTTCTTCTTACTTACAGTACTACTGCTGAGAAATTTGATCTAAGTCTGATTAATTCTTTGTATGTTATCTGTTCTCTTGAGCCGTTTCAAAGTCATTTTGAATTTTCTTCAGTGTCCCCCCCAGCGTGCGTGGGCCTAGAGTTTTCCTTTGTCTCTCGTTTGACATTTCTCCTATTTCACTATTAACCTTTTTAGTCAGAGTCTCTCATCCTTAATTTTATGAAGATTATTTTCATCATTTCTTTCATTACTTCCTCTTTTTCCTTTTTTTCTTCTTTTGGGGTACCTATGCTTAGTCTTCTGTCGCCATTAGTCATATCTCTTAATTTCCTATTTATTATTACCTGGTCCTTTCTGGGAGAATTCCTTGATGTGCTGCTCTACATGCTAATTTAATTTCTTTGTCAGCTCTTATTCATTGGATGCTTTACCCAATATATTGTAGCTTTTGTTGGAACATTTTTATTTTTCGCAGTTTGTATTTCCTCCTATGTTTTCTATTTTTAAAAGCAATTTTGAATTGCTTTATATTGTCAAGTTCTTCCCTTATATCCTATGGCACATTATCAATGATATAAAATGTCAGTTTATTCCAATATTACTTCTTTACACAGCATCGTTTGTGCAGTTGTTTGTGCCTGTCAGTTAACATTATGTGCGTGTCTATGTGTGTGTGTGTGTGTGTGAGAGAGAGAGAGAGAGAGAGAGAATGAGAGGGGAAGAAAGGAGAGGAGGGGAGGGGAGAGGAGGAGAGGGGAGGGGGTGGGGGACAGAGGTAGGTACTTCCTACATTGGAGGATAATGAGGTAGTCACCACAGCTGAGTCCTGGCCTATACGAGTCCCATCTATAGTTGTTAGAAGGGAGGGCATGATTCTCAGGTTAGAGGGGAAAATCATATCACATCCACCAAAGAACTCAAAGTCCTCCTGACCTCTCCCATTGGCTAATGCCCCAGGAGGAAACTCTGCTGGTCAAGGTTTTCTTTTTAAACCTTTAGGAGGAAATAGTATGTGCAAGAAGCATCCCCTTTATAATCCTCCATCTCTGGGTGCCCATAGGAGGAAGTTATAGAGGGGTACTCCCTTCATCTTAATTATTTCTGTGCCTGTTTAGATCCATAGTTTTAAAAAGTCTTTTCTTTGCTATAAAGTCTTCTCTTTATCCATATGCAGTATCAAACATAAAACCCTTTTACTCTGTTTAGTGTTACCCCTCTGAAGAAACTGACTTCGGTGAAAGCATTTCTATCTATTACAGTTACAGGGGTCACATCTCTCTTCAAAATAACTGCAAATTGCTCATGTTAGTAATTTTACTTATATCATAACTAGTTTTATCAAGTTATTAGTAATCCTCTTAATATCTCTGGGTGAGGCCAGTGTGTCAATAGGATGCTGTGACTACCAGTGACAGACACCCAGAGCACTTGTGAGACACCCAGCGTACTTGTGAATATTAGTGGAGAAATGGAGGTAATGAAATACTGAAGCGCACTAAATTACAGAATTACTGATAAACGAGCTTTGTTTTGGCCACCTCTATTGCTGTTTTCTGTGCTCTCAGTTGACTTTCCTTCTACCCTACACGGATTCCCAATCTTCTTTTAATCAGTTAGCTGCTTTCAGTGCAAGTAGGCTAGGTATGCCTGACTTGGAAAGCCAATATTCCCCAGACCTTTTGTCTTTGTCCAGGCGGTGTTCCAGTCTCCAGCGGAACCGGACTTAGAACTTGTATTATAGGTCCTTTGTTGGATTTGAACTGAATAGAGCCTTTGTCTCCAAATAGCCACCTTCCCATTCGCCCAGTAGTAAATGTATTCCGCTGCCACTGTTTGAGGACTGACTTTAGGTCTTGAGGGTTCTTGAACTTTAAGGATAACAGGGTATTGGGTTGCAAAGGATTTCCAATAGCCTTTATTTTACAAGTGAGAAAACGACGACCCTGAAAAGTTAGGTAACTTTCTCAAGTTCTTACATTTCAATTCCAATAGCTTTAGTTTTATAGATAAGGAGATGGAAACCCAGAGAGATGAAACAGCTTAAGTCCTATATCAAAATGTAAATATCCTTGGAATAAACTCTGAAATCAAGCAATAAAATCCACTGCCTGAAGTAAAATCTGTACCTGAAGTTAGAAATAAAATGTAATAGGAGTGTATTTTGTAAATATTAAAGCGATGCATTTTTATTTTTCCATTAAATCATGTTCACTAACAGCTTTAAATTTTCAAAGTTAAGCTTAAGGTTTATTTCTCAAGGGAAGAAGAGCAAGAGGCCAACAGTCAGCTCTGAGATTCAAACCTAAATTTTGCAGTTTCTCTAGCAACAGTTCAGTCGTGGGTGCCAGATGTCAAAAATAGAAAAGAATTTCCTAAGTTATTTTATTTCACTCTTTCATAACTAAAGAGACTTGCTTATTGGGCCTAACCGTACAAAAATGTGTAAGGGAGGTCCCGTCCACGGGATGAGAGGCAGGGGAGGGAACCAGCCTCTCAGGGTCCTGATGAATGTACAAAATTGAAGCAGAGGAAAGAGAGGAGGATAGTCAAACACCAAGGCTCTGGTTTGCCCTCTCTCAACTCCAAGTGTGTCTGGGACTGAGATGAGGCAACTTGCATCATTTGGCTGCATTACTTATCTCTCCCCGTATCTAAATTCTTTTGCCATGTGATTTTGCAGGACCCGCCCCTGTGGACAGGATGACCTGTCCTGCTACTTGAATTTGGACTTGCTTTGGCTAATAGATAAGGCAAAAATGACAGCGAGGCCATTCTGAGCCTAAACTTCAAGAAGAATTCCTGTCTCTGCTTGTCGGCTTGTGCCTCTGCCATCACCATGAGAACGTGCCCAGGCCAGCCTGCGGGAGGATGAGAAATGCACAGAGCATGATTGAGTTGCCTTGCACCAGTCACAGCAGATTAGCAGAGAACACCCAGCTAATCCCCACACATGTGAGCGAGCCCCACCAAGATCAGCGAGCTGCCTAGCTGATCCCCACTGACTTCAGTCGTGCGAGCAATCAACATATAACTCTGCATGCCTCTAGGACTTGTTAGTTATTTGTTGTGCAGCTTTCTTCTATCTTAACAAAGCTAACTGGTAGGGTTTTTTTTTTTTTTTAAGACATTAAAGTAAGTATGACAAAGGTAGCGGTATGCTTCCCCAGGAATCACAGGGAGAGATTGTCAGCCAGGTGGTCATCCAACATGGTTCAAAGCCATGGCAGCAGCTGGACTCAGTGATGTGGATAAGAATGATTCAGTCCTTCTGATTCCTTACTGCCTACATGTGACATGCAAAGACTAAAATGTGCCCAAGGCACATGGTAAGAAAAAGCAGAGGAGTAGAGAGGGCCCATGAACCAGAAGAGCCTTTAAGTTTGGTGTTTGAAAACCAGCAGGTGCATCAGCAAGCCAGACGTGGGGACACATGGCATTAGCTGTACCAGTCTAGGGAGCCCAACAGGTATCAGTGAAAAGTCCTTCAAAATACTTGGAACTTCCAGAGTCTTCGCCTCAAAGCATCAGGAAGTGACATCAGATTGTGAATGGAAATGGCTGTTTATTTCTCACCTGTGAATTCAGTTACCTGGTGCAGCCTTAACCCAGCCAACTGACTGAACTTTTCCATGGTGTCCCCACGGGAGGTTGAGTGCCGGGGTGCACTCCCCTGCGCTCTCCACCTCAGTTGCCCTTCCCTTTAAGATCCGTCACTAGAGAAATACTTTGCATTCCATGATTAGAAATAAGACAACAAATAAAATACTCCTGAGAGCATACCTAAGGTCACACAGAGATATGAAAGGGAAACAGCAGCAAAAGGAACAGGAGGCACAGCAATCAACTTTTAACTTGCCCATGGCTTTGCCTCTCACACTTAGAGCACCTGTTCTGAATCGCGTTCTGTGGAACTCGAGGGCTTCATGAGATGACCCAGAGCAAAAACATTAGTTATCGAAACTCCCTAGCGAAATACCATGGAACGCAACCAGTGTACAATTAAGGTGGGAATATGTGCCTTAGAGTTTACATCGTAACAAATACCAGGTGTCTTTCTGTTAATTTTTTGAATTAGTTTAACTTTAACCAGCTTATCTCACCCCAGAACTGTCTTTTTATGGCATGCCCATCAAAAGTCCATAGAGCCTGTCTTGGGGACTTTGCCCCGCATGGTTCTACGTTGTGCTGAGAACCAGGCTTATTTGCTGCCGACTTTATTAGTAAACGTTCACTATGTTCGCCTCTCTGGAAGGAAGGGGGTCATTTGAAAAAATGAATTCTATATCTTTGACTCAAGATCATCGGGTGAGTTTATCCAATATAATTCTCTTTTGGTCAATGAGAAAGGAAAGCAGGATGATAAGAGCATGCTAAAATTTAAACGATTGTTCACTGCTTTTTAGAAACTGCTTTTTCCCTTATGCCTGATCTTCTTGGCATTACAGTCGTACCCCAGGACTCAGCGGCTGCAGAGATCAGCATGCTCTGTACTCATCGGACTTTGACAAGAAAAAAAGTGTCTCAGCACTGGGCACTTGCTCGGGACTCCTTGCACTTGCTAGAAATTGTTTGAACGCTGCCCTGCAAGAGAAAATGCTTCATCGCTTGTTGCTTGTTCACCGGAATGAATTAACGACAAGTACTAAGGTACCATTGTATTTCAACCATTCAAATTATTTCTGACTTGAAAAAAATTAATCAATCTAACAAACAAAATCATAGAACTGATGCCTTCCAGAATGGCCTTTCCCTGCACTTATATCCATTCAACCTGCAAGCAATGCTTTATGGAGCGACCATACAGAAAATGAGACAAGCAAAGAGTTTGGGAATAGTGTAAATCTTTTATGGTGAGAAAATGATCTTTGTGGGGGAGGATAAGGAGGAAAGAAGAGAAGAAAGGAGAAGGAAGGGAAGGAGGAAGAGAAGAAAAAGAACAGGAGAAGGAAAAGAAGAAAAAGGAGGGGAAGAAAAAGAAGGAATAAGAGGTATTTTTCTGGTTGGAATATTGACTTTTCTATACCCAAAGAGCTCCCACAGAAAAAGCTGCTGATTCCTTTCCTTAGTGAGGAGCCCTCCATGAAGACCACAGGCCGTATGTGGATAATGTATGTTGAGGGGTAGGAGGATGGGGAAGAGATAGTTGGGAATATTAGTGTAGTTGTCACGCCAACGTCCTCAGTGTGAGTTCTTAATTGTTTTGAGGGGCTTTGTGCATGACAAATACTATGCCTAATTAGTTAGTTTTTATATTAATATTACTTTTGTTAAAGTTGTAATTATAAAGGAAAAGCTTCTCTTAAGCTCTTCAGTTAACTAACAAATCTTGTTCCACTCTTTAAAACTAATAAGGAGCAATTATTTTCACACTTTCTTTGATGAATGTACAATTAATTCAAATAGAATAGACTAAACTACTTTAAATAATTAATCCCTTTGACAAGTTTAGTAAATCACATTTTCTAAAATATTTTAGACTGTATTTATAAATTTGTTTTATTTTGACAGCTTTTTAAAACTCCCTAACAACTCACAATCAAAAAACAAAACCCTGCCTATACTTTTAAAACTGTCCTGTAAATATAATAAAGTATAATTGTAAATAACACATCTCCAGTTTTTGCAAATTTAGTCAAATTCTTGGATATTGTTTTAGTTTAAAAGTGCAATTCCAAAATCTATTACACGTTTAAATTTACATTCAGATGCTTTCACCTAAAGAACTCTATTAAACATTATAAATTCTTTAGATATCATATATGTAAAACTGCCCCAATAGTTAAAAACTTTATTCCAAATCCTGAACTCAAAGTATAAATGATGCTGGGCTAATATACGTCATACTGTCTGTATTTAATGTCAAACTTTCTGGGGTTGATAAACTACAGTCATCCAGAAAAGCACTATTTAGCATTTCAGAGAGGAGAGATTGACAATTAATGATAATAATAGGATTACTTAAGGGTGAGAACTCAGGGACAAAACCCAAGAGCCGCATACAAACCGAGCGATCACCTGAATCTCAACCTGACATGCAGGGGCTTCAGATCCACCCTCGTGTCCAATGCTTCCACTTCATTCACAAAGACTCAACTCTGTATCCGCAGAGAAGCTTTATGTGACTTTCTTCAACTCATCCTATTACTGCTGCATTGAATTCTCCAGTCTTTCAACTTGGAGAATGTGTGTGGCTCCAGACATGCAGTTATACTGAGGTGTTAATCTCGTCTTTCTCTGTCCAGACATTCTCTTCCTATTCCATCCAGTCATCAGCATCCCTCACAACTTGGTCTGGTATGTTGAATATGTACCACCTTATTATCATGCAAATATGGAAGCCCAACTTCTTATATATATATATGTATCAGAGAGATGGTTCTACAAACTCTAATTTTATCATTTTTCAACAATTACAATTTCTATTGTGATATACACATAACATAAAATTTACCATTTTTATTTATTTATATATTTTAAAGATTTTATTTATTTATTTTTAGAGAGAGGGGAAGGGAGGAAGAAAGAGAGGGAGACAAACTTCGATGTAAAGAGAAACATTGATTGGTTGCCTATTGTACACATCCAACCAGGGACAAACCTGCAACCCAGGCATGTGCCCTGACTGGGAATTAAACCAGTGACCTTTCACATTACAGAATGAAGCCCAATCCACTGAGCCGTACCAGTCAGGGCTGAACCATTTTCAAATGTGCAGTTCAATGCTTTAAGTCCATTAACAATATTTTGTAGCAATCCCCACTATTCAATTCCATAACTTTTTCATTACCCTGAAGAGAAACTCTATAGTCCTTAAATAACTACTCCCTGTTTTTCCTCCCTGCAGCAGCTGGTAACTTCTATTCTACTTCCTGTCTC
Organism: Micronycteris hirsuta; assembly: GCA_004026765.1. NCBI lineage: Eukaryota > Metazoa > Chordata > Mammalia > Chiroptera > Phyllostomidae > Micronycteris > Micronycteris hirsuta. Next base: position 48,836 of record PVJI01003851.1, on the reverse strand, counting down.
TATCAATTTATCTATTCTAGGTACTTCCCATAAGTGGAATCATACAATAGTTACCATTTTGTGTATAGTTACTTTCAGTTAGTATAATGTCTCCAATGTTCACCCATGTTATAGCAGGTATCATAATTTAATTAGGGTTGAAGACTGCATAATATTCCACTATATGTATCTATCACATTTTATTTATCCATTTATCTCTTCATGGACACTTGGTTTGTTTCTACCTTTTGGCTATTGTGAGTAACGCTGCCATGAACATTGGTGTGCAAGTATCTGTTTGAGCCCCCATGTCCAATTCTTTGGGTTATATACCCAGAAGTGGAATTGCGGGGTTACATGGTAATTCTGTGTTTAACTTTTTGAGGAACTGCCATATTGTTTTCCACAGTGTGGCGCTATTTCACATTTCCCCCAGCAATGCATATGAGTTCTAATGTTTCCATCTCTTTGCTAACATTTGTCATTTGTTGGTTTGTGTCATGGGTGTATGTTCGAGATGTAGTCCTTACTATAAATCAGCTGGGCAACTGCTTGGTGAGCTGCCTACTGGGCAGGCTGGCACCAAGGAACAGACAAGAGTCACACACAGTGACTATGCTCTTCACTCAGCTTTTATTAAATGCAGGTTCACTCAAAGTAGAACATCAACAAACATTAATATCCTACTCACACTCTGATGATCTAAGAGAAAGGTAACACACACACAGCAATCAATGGGGGATAATGAACCCGAGTCCCAGAGTCTTGGTCTGCAGGCAGGGAGACAGCACAGCAGGCAAGGGAGCTGTCAGCATCCTGTAAGGAGGGATCTCCAGAGCCAGGTGGGCAACAGGGCAGAGCCTCTGGTGGCCGATGCTAAGGGAGATCAGTGTGGTGTGGAGAAGTACTCTGGGGTGTGGAGCTCGGCTTCTCAGCAGTGGTGTGGAGCCTGCCTCAGTTACACCTTGAGTGTGGGGTACTCCACCCTTCTGGGTCTTTTGATAAGTGTCTTGACACCCCTGATGCCAAGTGGGGAATTTGCCCAGAAGCCTATGGGTGGTACATGACTATTCTTCTTGGCACCCATTATGGCAAGTGTTGGAATCTCCCCAGGAGCCTATCTGTGGGTGATCCCACTCTGCAGACATGACTATTCTCATTACAGGTGCAGACATCTTAACTTAGGTGTGTCTCCTTGCCAGGTGTGTCTGCTCTGACTTAGGTAGTATCCCTCTTGAACCAAAGTGTCATGGCTGACTGGCAGCCATCTTGGTTGGCTTGAGGGACTCCACTTTGTTTATATACTTAATGCTATCTTGATCGGACCAATGCCATTTTATTGGTCCTGCTCTCCACATTTGTTTTTTATAATAGCCCTCCTGATGGTATGTCATTGTGGTTTTAATACAACTTGCATTTTTGCAATGACTAGTAATGAACATATTTTCATGTGCTTCAACAAGTATGTTTTATGTAAAAGTGATCATTACACATGGAAAAGTGCATGTTGTATAGAATCTATAATTTAGAAAGATTCAGTTATAATTCTAAGTCAAATAATTAGCACATAGGATAACGTTTTCAAATGCTTCAAGTCCTGGTATCCTCATTTAGAAAATGAGGGGAAAAAATACTTGGTTTTCAGAGGTTCAGGTACACACAAATAATGGTCAGTATTAATAATATCGTAACATAAGAAAATAAATTGTTTCATTTCAGGGTACTAGATCTATTGGTAAAATTTCAAATGAGATTCCAGTTTTTCTGATGGTGAAGAAACTCGTTATTTCCCCAAGTCATTTAACATCACATTAAGGGAGAAGTAAAGAGAGGATAGTTCTTTTTTTTAAAAAAAAGATTTTATTTATTTATTTTTTAGAGAGAGGAGAAGGGAGGGAGAAAGAGCAATGTATGGTTGCTCCTCACATGGCCCTCACTGGGGACCTGGCCCGCAACCCAGGCATGTGCCCCGACTGGGAATTGAACTGGGATCCTCTGGTTCCCAGCCTGTGCTCAATCCACTGAGCTATACCAGCCGGGCAAGAGAGGATAGTTCTTAAAATAATAAGACTAATGATCATATACTTGCACTTTAATGTATAAAAGTTAAAGTGAAATAAAATATTTAATGTCTTTTTTATTAAATAAAATATACCCCACATTTTTTCTCTCTTTTCTACTCTCACACCCTTTCGTAGGATTAAAATTCTGAATCAAACAACAGAAGAAATTCTAGGTATCTTGCAACGGGGGCCTGGACAAACTAATCAATCTTGAGCTCCTGGCAGACCCCAGGGTGATGTTTTATTTGTTTAATAGAGAGGGAGAATTAGGTCTGCTTGTGCTGTTGGGGCGTGGTGATAGATCTAACTGCCCCATCTAAACGAGAATCATTCTTTTGAATAAATTCTTCTCTCATGTCAGAGAAAATGCAGCTCAAGACCCTGTGATATAGACAAAGGAGAGGAAGGACCCGCAACTGCCCCTGCCATTTCAGGCAGAGATCTGTCACAGGTGAAAGCTGGATTGATGAAGACACCCATTTTCTGACTTTGTGCCAATTTATATCACTTGCAGATAAAGAGAATGGCCCGAAAAGTCATCAGGCTGCAGCCGGTACTTACCCATCACTGCTTTACCTGTGGTGTTTAAGAACTCCCCGCTTTTGCAGGAGCAATTGATGACTATACAGAGACTCATGCTATGTCTTTTAAAGCAATCAACTCCCAGAAGCAAAAAAAATTCTGTACTCATAACATGATGGGTCTATAAGACATTTGCTGAACTAGTCCCTGAATGTATTAAAAAATACTTTTCAGCTTTAATAGTTGGTGACAATCCCTAAATGGCTCAAGAAAAATGAGTGCATTTTCATGGCTTCCACTGAAATGCTTAGGTTAATGACGACGGCCATTGTCTCTTCTCGCGCTTCCCTAATGGAAGAGCACACAAGGCGGAAGCAATCATTTTTTTATAGAAACGATTTGGTCCTGCGTTTGAATCCTCGCATTACCATGTCATATCTCTGGATGACGGGGGGCAAGATACATAATTTCAGTGAGCTTTGATGTCCTCATCACTAAGATAATCCCGATAGGACTGTTGGTACAGAGAAATGGGCTAATGTTGGTGAATGTACCTAGCACAGGGCCAAACTAGCTGGTATGCAAATTAAGTTTCTTTCAATCTTTTTTTCTTTTTCACTGTTATACTTAGTATTAATTATAAACTTCCCACACATGTATAACTCATCTTTCAAACTTTATGTGCAAGCTTCCCAGGGGCAGAAAAATCATATCTGCTTTTTCTTCTATAATAATATGTCATTGCACATAGTAATCAATATGGTATGTCTTTTTATCTAATTATAAAAATAATATATGTTCATTTTACGTGATTGATAAAGTACCAAGACTGGAAAAAAAATTAAAATTGTTCATAATACAATACCATTGAAAGAACCATCAATGATTCATTTTGGCATATTTCCTTCTAGTCTTTTCCCCAACGTGTGTTTAAAAATTAAGATCACTCAGTACTTAGAGATTTATGGTCTTTTTTTCATTTAATTTTATATAATGAACATTTCTATCAATATTTTTCAAAAATATGAATTTTAAAAGCTTCACAGTAGTCCATCAACTGAAATGTTCATACTTTCTTTTGCACATTTGTTTCCAAATTTCCGCTATTAAACATAATAACTCATTGAACAATACTGTACATAAATCTTCCTGCAAATTTCTTATTGTTGCATTTTTAAAATTCCTATGAATGGAATTAAAAGGCCAAAGAGACTGTGTATTTTTACGACTCACCCCTCTCTTCTCTTTCATTAACATAACTCTGACTGGAACTAGTTAATAAAGACGCGTTACATCAGCCTCAGGCGTCACAGATATCAATGTTCCTTACAGACAGCCACCCTGTTTCTGATGCTCACTGCTGTAGCCCCAGTACCTTGCAAGTGGTAGCAGGCAAATACATATGTATAAAATTGAATTAGCTGGAATTACCTTAAAATATTGGTATTATTGACATTTTGGTAAATAAAAAGAGGACACTTAAAAATATAAGACTTTAGTTCAAACATACGTATAGATGTAGAGCATTGTTCATAATCAGAAAAAATGTAGAAATGATTTAAGTGTCTGTCAGTATATATTTTCTTCAAGATTTTTCTTAATTTTTTTCTCTTTCCTCCCTATATGCCCATAACTGTATTTCAAGTGAACCACCAAACTGAAAAATCTAGCCCAAATTCTAAGTATTTCCAAAATCTCAGAGATGTTTCCGTTTAAACATGGAATGAATTCAAAGATACCACCAATATCTCAAACCCAGCATTGTAAAAATCAAATGTATCTGTTGAATCATGTGAAATTGGCAATACTGACTGACTGCTTTTGCCTTATAAAAACAGGAATTTCACATGGTTCAGCTTAATAAAATGTAACATCTTCCTTGCAAAGTGGCTGTTCTTGCATTTGAAATTTCACTCTTTAATTCCTTCATTTGCTACACATAATTAGTCGATAAATCATCTAGCCTTACTGCTTCTACTTTATACAGAATCGCTGTTTCTATATGACCTCAATTTATACAATTTACAACCTTAGTTCACGTCATCGTATGCTCTTGAATTATTGGAAAATATCCTTATGGGTTCCAATGGCTCATTCAGTCAGCAAATTTTGTACCTACTCTATTTTATGCCTCAACTAATAAATGAAGTGCAAATGTGAATAAACTGTGACTACATTCTCTCAAGGGATTCACGCTCTAGTTAGCCCAGAATAATCACAAATGAGTACGGTGTTAATAGCAACGATGCCAACACAACCCTGAGAGCATCTCAAGTCAAACACAGTGAAAGATGTACAATGGGTCCTCCCCATGCAAAAGGGAATTTTAAAACTTGTCTTCATTCGTTTAAAAAAAAGGAATATCTATTTACTTTTTGCTGAGTCAGGCATTGCGGGGAGGCCTGGAGATGCAGCAGGGAATAAAACCTTCCCCTTGTACATCTGACGGTGTGGAAAAGAAGGCCATCAACAATGGGATTGTACATGTAAAGACACAGTTACAAGGAGTGTTAAGTGTTCTGAAGGAAAAGCACATTTCTATAAAGGACGGGGAACCCCAAATATTTATTTATAAAAATGTGTATTTTCCTTCTCACATGTTTAAACTTTAGTCACCTTCAGAGTACTCTCCATGGGATGCAATACACCTATCAAGACATTTTTTCCACTGCTCAAAACAGTTTTTGAACTCACTGATTTTGATGCCTTTTAGTGCTTCTGCCATTTTTTGTTTCCCCTCTTCCACATTGGCAAAACGTTTCCCACTGAGGACTTTTCATCCAGGGAAACAAACAAACAAAAAAGTCACTGGTGGCGAGGTCACGTGAATAGGGAGGGTGGGGCATGGGGTTCGTGCTACCTTTGGTCAAAAACTGCTGAACAGTCATTGTGGGGTGGGCATATGTACTCATAAATCACCCATTGTGAAACAGGCAAATGTGTTGAAAGAGTCTTCAAAAAAATTCATGGAAGCCAACTGCACCCTCTCACAACAACACCAGCTGGTCCACTGATACAGATGGGCTCCTAGAACACTCACCTAGCAGGGGAAGCCTGTACTACAAGGGATCTGCCCTCCAGAAGATAATTCTGGCTTTTTGGGGGGTCCCTCCTCATATTACGTTGGGTATAGGGTATAGGGAAGGGCGTAGTTGAGATTGGAGGAGCACTGAAAGTGTCCATGAGAAAGTGACAGTTAAGCTAAGACTTTAAGGGTAAGCAGGGTAACCATGGGAAAAGAGCACCTGACGCATTCCCACTAAAAGAAACAGTGTGAACACACATGCTGTGTGGGAAAGAAGTTAGCATATTTATGGGGACAAAGGAGATATCAGATGATAATATGCACTAGCACTTTGTAAACCATAAAGCACTAAGTACTGTTAACCCACAAGGATAACAATGATAGCCATATATTTACATGTTCTATGAGTTGTATATTTATCTCATGAATAATATGTTACTTAATCCCCAGCATGACTCAAGAAGCATTAAGATGGGAATATGGCATTCTACTATTTTTCCTCTGAGTCTCTGTAAAGGAAACTTAATCATCTCTGTTACATAGATTTCCTATTATGCTAGAGAAATGGAAGCAAAAATGACTACTCTTTCTCATTAAACATGTAAAATTACTCACCCAGATATACTGACATAGCACAAAAATCATACTCAAATCTATCCCTGCTTCTCTACTTTCATCTAACGGACCCAACTTTGGGCTGATAGTCTCACCCCTGGACCTCAGGAGCCCCTTCGCACTCCCTTTCACTCCAAGCCACCATCCAGCTTATGTGGCCACGACAGCTCTAGCTGTGAGACAAACTTGATTATGTGACACTCTTATTTTAAAGTCTACAGATTGGAGAGCACAATTGTGTTTGCTGATGCTCTTGAACATGCAGCCCCTGATACATCATACAGCAGAGAAGCCCTCAGGTCTTCACTGTGGGAGCAAACGAGATGAGGAGAAAGGCGCCAAGGCTCCAGACTTAGTATAGACGAGGACAGATGGATGCGGTACATCAGCAGGAGGCTAAGGTAAATACTCAGGGAATTTGTTTTCAGATGTTCAGATCTGATCTTAGTGGGTAGTTATTTTCATAAAAATAAACTGCATATTTACTGCTTTTCCTTTATCTCTCTTATATGTGGCAAAACAACATCTTCCATGGAACATCTGCTTAATGATATATAATCAAGAGGTATTTTTCCTCATCATCAGATTTTAACATGTAACCTTTGTTAATAAAACACTTTTTCTTTGCCTATACTCATCTCAGGAACACAAAAGATAATTCTCTAAAGACTTTTCTGGCTTCCTTAAACATCTTAATACCACTCAGGATTAATGAAACTAAATATTACGTCTATCAGCTTTACAAAGATCTAAGCACCTTAAACCAAACTTTATGGTAAGAGCTGGCTGCCTTCAGGTTGAAATGTTTTCCAGAATATCACATGAATTTGGCTATGGTTGGGGACAGACACTAGCCTACTCCCATTTTTGTGCATTCATTTGACTTCCCAGAAAGCATCATAGGAACCAGAGGGCCTAACTCCATATATTCTGTTCCTTCTTGTTCCTGAAAATGTAGCCTGATCTCCATTCATACACTAGTCAGTATCTAATGCACTTTCCGCCTTTCTTTTGGAAAGGCTTACTGAGGAGGCAAGGAGAATTAAAACAGAAAAAGTAGAACTTCTCACCAGAACAAGAGAAATTTAGTCCCATTTCCACCAGTGAGTGGCAGGAAGCTTTTCCTAGGGAAAGATGAAACAGAGATCTGAAAGTTTTCAGAGTCATTGCCACTGCTTACTTAGATCCAGGGAATAGATGATGATAGTAGATTTTTTTTTAGGTTAAAGCTCTGTTGAGACCTTCACTTATTTTATACATAGACCAGATTAACTTCTTTCATGTTGTGAACTTCTATTTACAATTCTCCTGCCAATAATGGAGATAGTTATACCATAAAATTCACACTCTCTCTCTAAAACTTGGCCTTTAGGCAGTTACAGACCTAATCAATGGACTGGAAGAAAGATGTTATTCTCTACTTTTACAGCTTTGTCAAACAATGATAGACCAAATCATGTCTGTCAAAACTCTTGATAGCCTAAAATGAACAGTTAAAATAGTGTCTTGCTATTATGTATTTCATATCAATACCTTTCCTATCATTTTACCTCTCCTTACAAATCAAACCACATTTTGCCATAAACAGAACTGTAACCTGGGAACCCAACTATGTACTGCAGACCAATACATCACCATCTATCTGAAATCACAGCATGTCTGAACTCAGGGGGTAATTTTGTTGATATATGAGAAAGAATAGAACACAGCTTGTTCTTTCACTGCTATGTTGACTTTGCTCTGTGACAGTAGCAAGAACACAACATTTTTTTATGTTTTTAAACAGCCTGGTCCAGGAAAGTACATGAAACGGGGAAAATGTAGTAATTTTCTGGACTATGTTGTTACTTTAATATACTACCTGGAAGAGATTATAATTATGAAAATAGTTTTATTGTTTGACTCCTAAAGAATATATTTTAAATAATCATCCATTTATTGCATTATTACAAAATAAGTTAAGGTTAATATTTAAGTCATAAAAAAGTGACTAACAGATATTCAAGAAAGGAAGCAGATGAAGCTTTATAAGCAGCCTGAGGCTGAGGGAGACACTGAGTAAGCAGTATGCCTTGTGTTCCACAGGCGTTGCTTCGTTGAATCTTCCCAAGAACCCTAGGAAATAAGGGCAGTTGCTGTCCCACCTGTACTCACACTCCCCTGCAGTTTGAGTGTACGCTGTCCAACATCCAACCAGCAGCAAATGCGGTTCTTCCATCTTTACCCCCAGCTTTCTCTGGCTGTGGCTGCAGAGCTAGCATGTGTTGTCAGCTAACAGGAGAGGCAGCCAGCAGTGAATTGACTCCCCTTGGAGCATCCTTCCAAAGACTGACTAGAGTTGGAAACTTGCCCCTCTCAGCCCTGTGGGGTAACTGCACTGACTCCCCAATTTTCTCCAGCGGGATTCAGCTTCAAGGCTCACACATTAACTTCTCCAGCACACACACTTTGTTGGCTACCTTCCCCTCACTGTCTCACTTTTACTCAATCCTACTGTTCTTTTTTCTACATTTCCAATAAAGTACTTAAACTCAAATTCCTGTTTCAAAGTCAGCTTCCAGGAAAACTCAAAGTAAGACATTCTCCTTTAACAGAAGGGGAAACTGAGGCTTAGAAAGTCAAAATGCAGGTCCAAGATATTGGCTTAATGTCCCAATGCTTAATTATTATGTATAAAATTTCCATTTGATAAAGTAAAATGGTCTTAACTTCCCCTTCAACGGTGTACTCATCTGAACTCACTAATAAAATTCTACCCTCTCAGACATTTCACTTCTGAATATAATTGGAAAACATCACTGGGAAGCCAATGTATTCAAAACAATCCAAGAAACAAACTGATTTCAAAAATAAACTAAAAAGCTGGACAAAGTAAACTATATGAATTTGCAATGCTCGTAGTTCTATACCTTTTTTCAAGAATTAAGAAAAACACAAGCCCTAATGCCTAACCAAGTCCTAACTGAGAAACAGAGAAAGCCATGTGTAGACCCCGCTCAGAGTAGGTTCTCAATAAACCTGCACCTATTTCTTTATCCTTCCAGTCTAGCCCTGGTGGCTCCATTAGAAGGGAAGTGGTTTCCCCTTACTCTGCATCAGAATCACAAGAAAAGATGCCTGAACTCTTCTTCGTGAAACTTGGATGCAGTACAGTTAGAAATATCATTTTAAGAAGCTCCAGATGAAGTTCAAAGTTACAGGTGCACAGGGATTCCTATGCGCGCGCCATAGCAAGGGCTGCAGGAAACTTGCTACTCCAACCTGCCCAGTTAATGCTGGTTTCCGGAGGTAAAGGGGTTAAAAAAAAAGACACTGTTTAGGGCCAACCCACTCGTCTCACACTTTCTTAAGAAATCCCCTCTTGAAAAATTCTCAGAAATGTGAATATGCTTGTCAGGAGTCTCTAGGCCTCCTTGAATTTTCCCATAAAAGCTAAATATCCAGCTGTAATTTTGAGATAGCATCTTCTCTATACCCACAAGCATTTAAAAGTTGACTTTATAAGTGGATTTTATTCTATGTGGTGGAATAGCAGGATTTGGGTTTATAGATTTTATGCTAAGAATGGTTTATTTTCCAAAAGCTGCTCTGGCATCAAGATAATTGTGTTTTCTTAAGTTCCAACATAACTTGGATGATTAAAGAATGTGGCAGTTAGAGGAAAGGAAGAATATTGTAGAATTAAATAAAATTCAAGGATTTGTACACTCTGATTTCTAAGGCAGAAGAGAGTATTTCATGAATGATTTATTAAAAGCTCAAGAGTAGCTATAGCTCAGCTAAGGCTGAATGAGGAATCAAGTTGAGGTCGCAACCCCAGAGCTGGGATTGGAAGAGAACACTAGAAATTTATGATGTGGTCCTCGAAGTATTTGTTTTTCTTGGTCCGTGTACATGTATCAAGGTTAGTTATAAAAGGCTTTTTACAGAGAGAATGACAGTTGATGGTTTTCTTAAAAAAATAATGTCAAAAAATTCAATTGTGAGGGGGTAACAGGAACACAGGGTGGTACCTGGAAGGAAATGCAGGTTGAAGGACAGTATTTTTATGGTGATGTTAACAATGTAATGGTGACCTAATTAATCCCTGGCTACCGCTGATTATTTTACCATCTTAATAATTTTGTGTTTTCCAGAATGTTGTACAGTTGGAATCACACAGTACGCAGTTTGTTTTCAGCTTGGCTTCTTTCACTTGCTAATATTCATTGAAGGTGCCCCCATGTCTTTTCCTGGCTTGCTAGCTTATTTCTCTTTAGTGCTAAATGATACTCTATTTGGATGTGCGCCACAGTTTATTTAGCCACTCGCCTACTGAAGAACATCTTGTTTGCTTCCAAGTTTTGGCAATTATCAAGTATGAATATAGCTTCTATAAACATCCATAAGCAGATTTTTGTGTGATATTAAGTTTTCAACTTCTTTGGGTCAATACCAAGGAGCATGGTTAATGGATCGTATGGTAAGAATATGTTTAGTTGTATAGGAAACCGACAAACTGCCTTCCAAGCTGGCTGTACCATTCTGCATTCCGACCAAGAACGAGCGAGGGCTTCTCTTCCTCCACATGGTGCCAGCATTCGGATCTTGGGCGTTCTAGTAAGCGTGCCCTGGGATCTTGTTTTAATTTGCATTTTCCTGATGACCTATGATGTGGAGCGCCCTTTCATTTGCTTATTTGTCACCTGTATATCTTTGGTGAGGTGTCTGTTAAGGTCTTTTGCTCACTACTTAATGGGGTTGTTCATTGTTTTATTGTCGAGCTTTAAGAGTTTTTGTATATTTTGAATAGCATTCCTTTACAGATAGGTCTTTTGCAACATTTCCTTCTAGTCTGTGGCTTGTCTCTCGTTCCTAAGAAAAGTTTCTAATTTTAATGAAGCTCAACTTACCCATTGTTTCTTTTTGTAGATTGTGCCTCTGATGTTGTGTCTATGCGGCATTGCCAAACCCAAAGTAATCTAGATTTTCTCCTGCATTATCTTGTAGGAATTTTGTAATTTTGCATTTTACCTTTAGCTCTGTGATGTAAGTTCTGTGTCAAGATTCTTTTTTATTTATTTATCTTTTGGCCTGAGGATGTCTAGTTGTCCCAGCACCATCTGTTAAAAATAGTGTATTTATTTCATTGTATGAGCTTTGCTCCTTTGTCACAGATCAGTGAACTGCGTCCACGTGGGTCTGCTTCTGCCGAAAGTGTTCTCACTCCTTCCAAAGTGACTCGCAGAATGCCAGGTTCTAGACAAATGTTAGTTACAAAATATAACTTGAAACTAAATTAAGTCATTTTAACAATAAATTAGATACTACGATTTTGTGTAGTTTCTATTTCACCATTACTGACAAGCTTTTTTAAAAACACTCTTACAAAGTAGATAGCTGTCATGCCTTGCAGTATTGCAGAAACAGAATTACTGCAAATGTGATCGAGAAAGCCCTTTGTGTGCACCAGCGTCACCACAAACACATAAGATGAATGCTCTCACGTCGCATTCATCATGCTACGACATCACGATGGCCACGGTGTCACGGTGATAGGAATTTTTCAGCTCTGTTGTAATCTTATGGGACCACCGTCATATATGCAGTCCAGCTTTGACTGAAATGTCATTACGCAGTACGTCGCTGTAGTGCCTTAATAAAATCTGTCTTTACTGCTTTAAGCATGATTAGCTCGGAAATGTCTTCAATATCACCCAAGAAAATAAGGTATAAAGGGAAAGGACCAAGGGAAATGCCAACACATAAGGAGCAGTAAGTCTAGTGAAATGAGAAAGAGTAATCCAGTTATAAAGAATTATAGAAGGTATACAGGAATAATCAGATTCATAGAGAAAGAGAATGTTTCAAGAAATTAAAGGTGGCTGACAATTCTGAGTACTATAGGGGCCAAGGAGAATGGCTAAGAAGACAGTTCTGGATTTAGGCCATCATCAGTAACCCCTGAGGGCACAACTCCATCTGAGCAGTTGCACATGGGAACCAAGTTGAAGGGCATTCAGAGGTGATGGGAGGTTAATGTCAAGAGTTGGTACATTAACAAAAAATATTAGCAAAAGAATATAAGCAACATGTGAGAATAAGGCAGAACAGTCAAAGGCTGTGTTCGGTTGGACTGACACAAATCAGGTCAGGGGATCCCAAACACAAAGAGAATAAAATTGGAATCTCCGAGCTTCGAAAACTGAGAACATACTATTACCACATTCATGAGTGAAATTTACATAAAATTCATCCCAAGATGTTATATACTATGTAGTAATGAATTTAAGAGTTTAGAGCAAGTGAAAGTTCCTATTGAAATTAGTAGAACAGATGTCCTTGGGCATTTGATGTGCCAGAGAGCCCCCCAATTTCATAACCAATCAATTCAAAGACAGAGCCCTAACATTTTCTATGTGTCCACATATGAACTTTATGGTGCTCTGGGGAGAGTTAGATAGTTCAACTTTGGGGATTTTGTTATTCAGTTGGCTTAAAATAACTGAAATTTTTCTCCCAGGAGATTGAAAGAGAAGGAACACTCGCCGTAACAAATTCTGCTTTGAGAAGAGTGCTTGAAAATAAGATATGATCCAACAAGTTAATCTCACTTCGCTTCCAATCTAAGTGTGATTTTTCAGTGTTGTAATTCATGGTAGCTGACGTCTGAATCACATTGACAAATGGTTTCGGAGATGAGAAAAAAAATATGTCTGTTTAGGGAGGGTGGTATTTACCTTTATCCTGAACTCTAAAATGTGACCTCCCTCCAAAATGTGAAGCTCTATAATTGCTCTGTTGCATTTTATTTTGGTATGATTTTTACTGTTTGAGCTAAATACCAGGTATTCTTAAATTTTATACATTCATGATATTTTTAAATGTTTTTATAACTTTTCATCATTGAGGAAAGTAGAGCTTTTTCACAGGAATTGTGAGAATTTGTTCAACTCTGCAAGTCTTATGTCTTAATTGTACATTCACATATTGGGGGCGTAAATGGATCTGCTCTATTTCCATTTTATATTTTCTTTGCACTTAAAGGAATAATTTCTTCTTGTTTCTAACTGACAATTATTTGACTTTTCGATTTGCTTAAACTCACTTATTTATGAGGTTTAGTGACCAATTAAAAATTTGAAGTATGAATAAGTAGTGAAGTAATTGTTGGGTCAAAGGCAGAAAGCTGGCCATTTTTTCTTAAAAACAAAACTAAACAAAACCAAAAAAAAAAAAACCCCAGAGGGAACTCACTGCTTTTGACTGTTTCCTCCTTTGCTTCACCCCTCATCTCTTAAGAGCACCAGATTTAAGTAAGCATGAAAAGAATTACTCTAATGAGAATCGATTCCCTTTTTCAGTTCCACAGATACAAAATTTAATTTTAGTTAGCAAGTATTCTATTGAATACATTCTGGGGCATTCAAAAATTAACCTCTTATGGATCCTACTTTCACAGAGCTTATGGTTTTATAAGAAATTAAGGCCAGTATGAAACAAATAACAATTTAGGATAGAAAGTAACCACCATAGGCAGGGGTTTGGAAGAACTGTGTATGGAGAGAAGGACTCATAACAAAGCTGGTATATGAAAAGACGGGAAAGAAATTGTTGGCAGAGCAGGCAATGTGGAAAAGGCACAGGAGGGGTGCTTAAAGGAATAATGAAGTTTGGCTACAGCATAAGAGAGAACAACTCCATACTGAGATTTCTCTTTAAGAACATGGAAAATCATTCAGATTCTTGATCCAGGGAATGGTTTGCTCAGAACTGCCTTCTGGAAGAAGGTTAGTTTTGCAGCCGTGTCCAGGTGGCCCGCGGCACCAGCTTCCTTTGACCATCTTCACTGTAGAACCAAGAAAGTTGAATATGGTCACAGAACTGAAATGTGTAATAATCATGAATTAATCCTCTAAGTCTTTAAAGGGGGGAAAAAAAAAACAACTTGTGATGGACTCTATTTTCACATGAAGTGCATACATGTTAATTAAAGTCTTCAGTGACGTTTGACGTTTTATCCACCGACTGTGGTCTTCCTTTTGTATTTCCTTTCTGTGTGTATTCGTGTTTGCTTTCAAGGCAGCGCAGAAGACGACGTGATTTACTTTCCTGGACCCCGTGGTTTCTAAGGCTCTGTCAGTCGGATGATCTACAGCACGCTATGTTTTGATGACATATGTCATGCTGTAATGGTGAAATGAATTATGGAGCTTGATTAAAGATTTGAAGGACACATCTTTCACATCGTAAAGTGTAAAATAATTTTTACAATCGAGAAATTGTGATTAGATTAATTAACTCAATAAACATACTTCCTATTCAATTTAACTCAGTACAAAAGGATTACGTTATTGCATCATTTTTTTATCATGGTGAAAAGAATACTAATTTTAGTGGGTTGTTTGAGATTCTGTGTTTACTATTTCCCAAACACCATGACTTTGTGTGAGACTGTATGACTTCATTTTTGTCCATGGGCATAATTTTTTTAATACTTCTGATTGCATATACTTTCTGAGGCATAGTAGACAGATAACATTATGTTAGGTTCAGGTACGCAGCATGATTTGATAGTCGTATGTACTGTGAAATGATGGCAGTGAATTTAGGGCACATCCAATGACATACATAGTTATGAAAAAATTCTCCTTTCCTCATGATGAGGACTTTGAAGATCTACTCTCTTAGCAACTTCCAAATATGCAATACAGTATTATTAACTATAATCACCATGCTATATACATTACATGCTCATCACTTATTTATTTTATAACTAGACATTTATACCTTTTAACCTCTTTCACCTATTTTGTCTAATCCCCCACCCCTACCCTTCACCTACCTCTGGCAACCACCAATCTGTTCTCTGTATCTATGAGCTTGTTTGTTTTTTTTTAGATTCCATATATGAAAGACCATATGGTATTTGTCTATGTCTGACTTAGTTTACTAAGATCATATCCTCAAGGTCCATCCATGTTGTCACAAGTAGCAAGATTTCCTTCTTTTTTGGCTGAATAATATCCAATTGTATATAACATATATCAATTCATTAGATATACATATTATATAATATATAATATACATCATATTTTCTTTACCCATTCATTCATCGATGGATGCTTAGATTGGTCCCATGTCTTGGTTACTGTAAATTATGCTGCAATGAATATGAGGGTGCATATCTTTTTGAGTTAGTGTTTTCATTTTGTTTGGATAGATACCCAGAAGTGGAATTACTCAATCATATGGTAGTTCCATTTTCAATTTTTGGAGGAATCTCCATGTTGCTTTCCATAGTGTTTTCCTTTTTCAATAATTTTTCTCTCATCGATTTTTCATGCTTGTTGATAGAAGTGGTGACAATCTCAAGATGTTATAGTTCAGAATTTTTAATTTATTATAGGTTATCACTTAACATTTCAAAGGTGAAAAAACTCAAACTCTGAGAATGGTAGGAACTTTAAACTCTCCTAATTGTATCTTTCCATAGGGAACACTGAAAGAGTTTTTCAGGGACAATTAAATTCAATCAACAGTGATATTCACTCTTGCTTTCATCAGTCTTGCTTGAATGACATTCTGGCTGCTATGACCAAGCCTGTAGGGAGTCTTTGGCTAAATCCATCAATCACAGACGTCCAGGGAACACAAACTGATGTGTTTCTTTGGGAGGAGGTGGTAGAGGGTAGAATATGGACAGGAAGAAGATATATAGATATAATATTGCAAATGTCCTTTTCAAAGTTAGCCAGAGGCATGTCTAAACCTTATAAGCACTTAACATTTAGAGAGGTGAATTACTATCATAAAGTACTGCATCTTTAAAAAAAAAGATGACTGACAGCTTGAATAAGAAACTTTTCCTTTAAATAACAGCCAATTCAGCTGCAAACCACATAGACATTTCTAAGTGAATAAAAAATATATCAAAGTAATACTTATTAGGCAGCCATTCTGCCTGGCTCTAGAGAGATAGATATGAGTAATATATGTGAATTTTCTGGTCTCAAAGCTGACAATGTGTTAGGTACACAAACAAGTAAAGGAATATGGAGCATAATGAGCAATATGAAAGAGGAGATCAAGTATTATAAGGGAAATAGCAAGAACAACTAAATCAGGAAGGGCTTCCCAGGGGAAATAATATTTACACTGAAAAAGGCAGAAAGGACATAAAATTCTCTCAGAGTAAATATCAGTGTCCTTATTTTATAGGGAAGGAAATTAAGGAACGGGGAGGTTCAATGGTTTGGTGGCAATGGTTGTGATACCTTGGAGTCAAGGCAGCGTGTATGTGCGTGCATGTGCGCGCGCGCATGTGTGTGTGTGTGTGTGTGTGTGTGTGTGTGTGTGGCGGGGAGAGGTCAAGATGGAAGATGGGAGAGTATTTGTTTTTAAAGATGGGTTACACTTCCATGTATTTAAAAGCTAGTGGAAGAGAATCAGTCACTGTTTGGCAGGAAGAGAGGAGTTCTAGAGCTCCCAAGAGGGACTGGCCTGGGTTTTACATCGTCAGAGCAGTATTTCTGTCAAAATGGTTGAATGCATGTGTATGCAAGAGAATTTTAATCTGTAGTCCCCGGCTGGTTGGTTAACTTTCAAAATGCCCTAATCACAAATCCGTTCTCCAGATGTTTTTGCTTTCAAAATACTGCTTTCAAAATCTACACTGGAGGGTTTTTAAATTAGCCTAAAATATGTGATTGCGTTAACCTAACATGACTGTAATGAGCAGTGTTTAAGATATCTTCTTGCTAGAAACATGGTCTGGGTCCCAACATACGTATCTGATTCAGGTTTAAGGCTCTGGCAAGTTCAATTGCGTTGTATGTTCGTAACATTGCTTCTATTTCTCTGCTCTTGCTCAGAGAATGTATTTTTCTGAATGCCTGAGTGAAATTTTCATCACAGAGTTGGCTGTATAGTTTGCAATGTCCACCGCAAAATGAAAATTCAGGGCCACTTGACAAAAAGCAGAAAGGAAGTGCCATTATAGACACTAAAATATAACATTTTTTCCTTTTCTCTTGTGGTATTGCTCTTGACTTATCATAAGGTTTCTTCTCATTTTTTTTATTGTGGCAAAATACACACAACATAAAATTTACCATCTTTACCATTTTTTTGTACAGTTCAGTGGCACTGAATACATTCATAATGTACAGTCGTCACCATCATTCATCTCCATACCTTTTTTCCATCTTGTAAACAATTGTACCCATTAAACAGTAACTGCACATCTCCCCTCGCCCACCCCCGGCAACCACCGCTCTACTTTCGGTCCCTGTGACTTTGACTATTCTATGCATCTCATATAAGTGGAGTGTGCAGTATTTTTTCCCTTAGCATAGATGTCCTCAAGGTTTGCCTATGTTGTAGCCTGTGTTAGAATCTTCCTCATTTTTAAGTCTGAATTATATTCTTTATATATATATGTATATGTATATATAAAGAATACATATGTATATGTATTTACCACATTTTATTTATTAATCTGTTGATGGACACTTGGGTTGCTTCCATGTTTTAGCTATTGTAATACTGCTTCTATAAACACAGGGGTACAAAAATCTTTTTAAGACCCTGCTTTCAGTTCTTTTGGGTACGTACCCAGGAGTGGAATTGTTGAGTCAGGTGACATTTCTATTTTCAATTTTTCAAGGAACCGCCATACTGTTTTGCATAGTGGCTGTACCATTTTATACTACCGCCAACAGCACAAAAGGATTTCGTTGCCTCTACAGACTGGCCACTTGTTATTTTCTGTTTGCTGTTGTTGTTGGGTTTTGTTGTTTTCTAATAGCATTCACCCTAATGGGTATGAGGTAGTGTCTCACTGTGGTTTTGATTTGCATTTCCCTAATGACTAGTGATGTTTGAACGTCTTTTCATGTGCTTATTGGCCATTCGTAGATTCTCTTTTTAAAAATGTCTATGTAAGTCCTTTGCCTGTGCTTAAATTGGGTTTTTTCTTTTGTTGTTGTTGAGTTTAGGAGTTCTCTATGTATTCTGAATATTCATCTCTTGTCATATTAATGATTTGCAAATGTTTTCTCCTATTCTGTGGGTGGCCTTTTTACTCTGTTCATATTATCTTTTGATGAACAAAATTTTTAATTTTCATGACATCTACATCATCTATTTTCTCTTTTGTTGCCTGTGCCGTTGGTGTCATATCCTAGAAATCACTGCCAAAGCCACTGTCATAAAGCTTTCCTCTGTGTTTTCTTCTACTTTTACCTTTTACGTTTAAGGCTTCGATCCATTTAGAGTTGATTTCTGCATATGGTGTTAGGTAAGGGTCCAGCTGCTGCTTTTCCATCACTGTGTGTGGAAAAGCCTGTCCTTTCCCCTTTGAGCGATCCTGGGGTCCTTGCCAAAAATCATTTTACCATAATTCTCCCTTCTCTCCTTATTATAAACCAATTTGTATAAAAGTCCAAGATCTCCTGAGGAAGAATCTTAGATCTAAATCCCCCCCAATTCATGATGGATCAGCATGAACCATAATGGTTCTGACTGGGTTTGCCTCTCTGTTTCTGGCACAATTCACCAGGTCAGGGATGGGAATAATAGTGTGGAAGATCTCAAAGGAGAGAGAATAAATTTACTTCTAATAAAGTTTAGTAGAAACTAAAGCAATTAATTAGTAAATTAAAGGGGTCAATCACACTGTAGATATCACAAATATTAGTTATATAGTCCAATATCCAATCTGCTCAACCGTCAGCAGGCGTCTTGGGTTTGGATTCATAATAAAATCCACAAGATACAGTGCACTTTCTCCAGTACCAAGTTTACTTAGCTGGAATAAAGGCTATGGGATAGAAAACAAAAAACAAACTGGCAATCTGACTGGCAACATCAAAGGGGAGGCCCTGCTGTTCCCACTGGACGTGGTTTTCAACACTCTCCTCCTCTGTTGGCCTGTGGTCACGAGAGGAGAGGCTGACAGCCAGGGACAACTTCGGCTCGGAGAAGCCGTCTGCTCTAGGCTCTCTTGAGCTTTTAGGTCTGGCTCCAGTGCAACTGCAATTACTTAATGTACAATCTCAACAATGAGGTACTTAGCGACTTCAACCAATTCTTACTTATTTTGAATATAATGTAAATAGTCTTGATGTAGTAAAGAGTGTGTGAATAACAGATAGAGTGTGTACATGCAATAAAGGATTAACCTTGCCCTTCATCCCCAGCTCCTGGGAAATAAGTTCTCAGTTCTTGGAAGGTGATGCATAACAAGAGTACCTTTGTTTAACTGGAGGTCAGAGACTCCTATGAGTTGCCTACACTAACAATTAGAATTATGATGGGAGCCTTGGGCCATGCAGTATCAACTTGATCTCTGGAGGGACTTGGGACTAAGGGCAGTCAGGGGTAGTCAGCCATGTCTACATGGTTGGTCCCCAATAAAATTTTCTAAATCCCTTAGCAAATTTCAATTATGCAACACAATGTCATCAACTATAGTCACCAACTATGTTATACATCAGATTCCCAGCCCTTATTCACCTTAGAGGTCAAAGTTGGTACCCTTTTACCAACTTCTCTTTGTAATACTGAACTGAATAATTGAAATTTCTAAGCGAGTAGAATTTAAATGTTTTCAGTAAACAAACAAACTGGGTGATGGATGTGTTTATTAACTACCTGGGAGGAATCCCTTCACAAGGTACACATATATCAAATAATTACAACGTACACTTTAAATGTCTTACAGTTTTATTTGTTAATTATTCCTCAATAAAGCTGGAAAAAAAAATCAGAACCCTGAGGCTCGAGTAGGCTTCCCTGGCAATATTTGGTGTGTACCAGCACACATCGCTAGTGGGGGAAGCACGCACTGTCCCCAAGACTCCACTGGGACTCTCCTGGAAACTAAACTTCCTAAGGTGATGTTTCAAGGAATCCCAGAGGCTAAACGAATGACCACAGGCCTACTGTGAACCATTTCCTTCCAGGCACGCATGAGAGACATGCATTGGGGAGAGAACTCCGTGACAGTGCACACCGAGGGACCCCACCCAGGGCTGTGGTGGTCTGTGATGGGTAAGACATGGTCTTTTCCTCCAGACGTACTTCATTTATCAGGAAGAAAAGACATGCAAAATAACACCAAGTGGAAAATTATTTTAAAAAATGATATTCTTCCGTTTCTCTTCATCTCAGTTTTCCAATTTGCAAGTGAAGGAGAAAGTCATATTAGGATAGAAAATAAAGATAGTCTTCCAATAGTTTAGGACTGAAGGAAAAAAAAGTTGGGTTTTTTTGTCATATTCCAACAAAGAACCTTGCTTCTTAAAGTAAGTGGTTTGCTATGCCATGAAGGCAGGCCATTTGATGTAACAGCACCTGCACCTAAGGTAAAATGCCTAGAAGTTCTTATGACTCTCTTCATTTAGAAAAGAGCACTATACACCAGCAGTCCCCAACCTTTTTGGCACCAGGGACCAGTTACCTCGCTCACCCACCACTCACCTCCTGCTGTGCGGCCCTGTTCCTAACAGACCACGACACACCCCAGTCCCTGGCATGGGACATGGGGGACCCCTGCTACACACCAATTAAAAAGAAAATGCATAATTAATGTGTGTTTTATTTCCATGCCCTTAGAGTTGCCGTATTCCAAACTAGTCTTTCCTTGTATGTTCACTAGTTTTCATGTTAATAACCAGACTTCTGTGGCATTTATTGGCCTATAAATTATAACTTTTTAGAAGTCCCTGCCTTCAATTAGCTTTAAAGACAATTAAAGATCAAATTTTCATTGCCTTCTTTTCTACACAATGCTTTCCAATTTTAACTGCCTACCCTTCTGTTCTATTCAAATGTAACAACAACAGCGAAGCTTGAACTGTGACCTCTGGTTCATCCTCTATGCTGCTAAGAGGCAGCACAGTTAGAGTATGAAAATCCGTATGTTCTTATAGATAAAAAAGAAAAAATTATGAAAGAGAGCCTCTACTTGTAGAACTCCAGGATGTGCCCGTAAATATTCTTGTAAAAAGTCTTGTAAATTTAACAACTTGGCAAAAGAAAAAGTCTATTTTTCCCCTTTAATGACAGAGGCTAGAGCACTCACAGTTGCCATTGACTTCTGGTGTCCAAAGCCTACAACCGTAATGACTTAAACTTCAGAAATAAAGGATGAATGGATCACTTCTGTGACCTGGCAGCACAGCTAATGCAGCTGTTTCCACGCTCTGCTGTTGCTGCCGAGGTCCCGGGATACGACTGGGTCTAGAGTGTTAATGACTCCCAGGAGTTTTAACAAGTGTTAACTCATTTGGTCCTCATCACACCTATGAGAGGGACTCAAACCGAGCATGTTGCTTGGTTTATGAAAAAATGTACAGATTCTAAAAGGTTAAGTGACTTGTTTATGGCCACATAATAGAGGGGTGGGGGACTTGACGGTCAGTGTTCCGACACGGCATCCTTTCCGCTCAGTAACACTGCTTCAGTTTGGATGTGTTCACTATTCCCGTGTCCACGGTAAAATGACTGTGACATCCGTTAGCTTTTTAATTACCCCTGAATTTAGAAGACCCTGACTTCTCGGTGAAGATCATGATAGGCTACCTTCCCACTTGCAAATAATATTACAGGCAGAACCACAAAGAAAGGTCATGATTAACTGTAGCTTAAAAAATAAGGACAAGAGCGAGGACCGACAGCCTCCCCGCTCCCACCACGTTAGAACCCGAATCCCCCTGGCTTGCTGGGCTGCCACGGTGGACCAGGAGGCAGCCTTTGTGACACAGTAGAATGTGTGATCAACAAAAAGTACAAAATATGGAAAAAGGGCACCATTTTTCTTTACGGTTTGGTGATGACCCATTCTCTGGAGTGGCCCAGCTTAACTGCAGAGTAGCTTCCAGATGCAACCAGACCAGAAGGGAAAGATTTCAGCATTCATCACCTTGTCCCAGGGACACACATGTTGGAGGAACAAAACAACCTTGTGAGAGCCAGGGTGCCGGTCCCTAACAATGATGCTCAGTCCGATGCTTCACACTTGACAGTGAGAGTGGAGAATTTGGAGGTTTGGGCTCTGTGGTGGAAAAACTGAGATAGAAATCAAGATGAACCACAGAGGAGACATCGACATGGCACAATATATGCCATAGAACCCTTGCATCATTGCAGCCGAGACTCTATCCGGGGGTGTTCTTGTTTTTGACGATACAAAGCGTCCTTCTAAACCAGATCCTTCTGGTCAGTGCAGCCCAGACTTGCGTCTCCATGGACATCACAAGGAAGGCTATGGGCTTCCTTGGGACCCAAATGTCAGAGGCCACGTACCCAGTGCTTCAGAGGACCACACCATCTGACTACGGGACCCCAGTGCTGCTCCAGAGGAAGGAAAAGTGGCTGCAAAGACCATCCTCACAGGATGTGACCGTAGGAGATGTTTCGTTGTACCTGCTCCATGAGTTTCTGTTTAGATCAGTTGCTGAGGATCAGAAACTCATGATCTGGGACACTCGTTTAAATAATATGCCCAGACCAAGCTGCTCAGCTGATGCTCACACTGCGGAAGTGAACTGCCTTTCTTTCGATCCTTACTGTGAATTCAATCTCACCACAAGATCAGCTGATAAGACTGTGGGAATCTGATAAGTCTGAAATTTAAGGGGCAAATCCGAATCACATAAGGGCGAAACACTCCAAGTTCAGTGGTCGCCTCAGAGGGAGACTATTTTGGCTTCCAGTGGTGCTGATGGCAGACTGAATGTCTGAGGTTGGAGTAGAAGTGGAGAGGAACAATCCCCAGAAGATGCAGAAGATGGGCCACCAGAATTGTTCATTCGTGGCAGCCACACTGTCGAGATACCTAATTCTCCTAGAAACCCGATGAACCTTGGATGATCTGTTCTGTGTCAGAAGACAGTATCATGCCAGTGTGACAGATGGCAGAGAACATGTATAATGACAAAGACCCTGAAGGAAGTGTGGATCCAGAAGGACAGGAGACTTAGTTACATCTGCACTTCCGGTGATTTTAGACTCCCCTCTGTTTCCTCTCAAGCCTGATATTGATTTAACCCTGACTTTGAGACACAGACTTTGTTCAGCTGTCCCTCTGTAATAGGTACCATCCAAACTGCTATTAGCGCAACCTGAGGGTGTTTTCTAAACATTAACTGGGGGCTTGATTCAGCAATGCCACTGACTCATATTTAAAGTTACTCCAGGAATTTTCTAGTAACAAAGATTTAAAGTAGCCACCAAATGGGACTATTGTCTGTGGTTATTTTATTTTTTTATACTCTATCCCATGTTTTTCAGATTCATTTAAGTAAAGGCCAGAAGTAAATAATAGAGCTGAGCGAGGGAGGCATCTGAGCCATGAAGGAGAACCACCGCAAAGATTTCAGTCCCATAAATTCCTACTCCGAAATCCTCACGCCTGACTTTTCGGGATGTACACTTTCCTATGCAGACCAGTCTCCTCCCAGCTTTTAAGTTAGAACCATGTGATCCTCTTTGTCCATATATTTTTGCTTGTTAGTCTATTTCTTGGGCTGTTTTCATTTCATGAGTTTCCTTTCTGTGAAATGTTTAAAATGAAAAAACTTGGGACCATCAACTTGTAAAGATGTATGCTCTTACCTGACAATTATACCACAGGTAGGCTGTCCAATTAAGTACAGGAGAGTGAAACAATGTCTTGTATTTGCTTTTAAAATTAAATTAATCCTGGATAAAAGTTGCTTTTTTAAAAAAAATACCATGTCTGTTTGGGGTGACCAGTGTCACCAGCAGGCCTGTTACTCTCCATGACTAACTGTGTCAAGTGCTTATAATGGAATAAATTTCTTTTCTACTTTAAAAAAATAAGGACAAGAATCAAATGCATACGCCAGACAAAGACGGGCATTTCCATCCACTTCAACCCTGCAGCAATTGGACAAAGTATTATCAGTAGCCTGCATGCAGTCTACCCTCCGAACCAGAATGACACAGCCAGCCATGCGGCTTTGACTCATCTCCACTGCTTGTTTTTAAAGTATCACATTAATTAGAAAACTGAGCAGCCACCCTCTCTCATGTTTTCAGACATCTGAGACTTTGTCCCTTATTTCTCAACGGCCCTTATCCAACATGTGTCTCCAATATAACAAGGCCATGGGGAGAAGGCAATGGAGAGTGCTATGTGCATCCTAGGATGATAACCTTTCGGACGCAGCTCAAGCAGGGACAGGAAGCAGAAGCAGATCACACAAAAGCAGAGGCAGGCAGGGCCTGGAAACAGTGCTGGCCGAGAAGGACTGTTGTTCACGGACTGCGCCTGATGGAACAATGGGAGGCTACACGTGTTCTCTCTCTCACAGCAGAGACACTGAGAGGAGCGGAGTGTTCCATGTCAGTGCCAGATGCACATTCCCGAGGCCCCAGAAACTGCACTGGCACCGTGCACAGCTGAGAGGATGCTTTTCACCAAAACGCAAGTGACAGTGAGCATGGCCGTGGGCAATCTGCCCCAGGATGTCTGCCATCCCGAGACCCAGCTAGAGGTCACTTCATAGCAGAGTGAAAAAAACCTTCAGAGAGTAAGGTAAGAACAGAATGAGATAAAATACACAGACAAAACCCCCAGAAAATAAACAAGCAAAAAACTTTAAAGAAATTTTTAAAATTGTAGTCACAGGATTAAAGTCTTTATCGGAGTCAGTGTAGAACAGAATTGATGTCAAGCAAATCAAGTTAGTGATACAAAAACTTGACAATTTCTCCTAGAAAAGGAAGAGAAATGATAAAAATGGTATATTGATAACATTTGAAGAACAGAGAGAAGAGATCCAATATATTGATAAAACGTTCTAAAAAATGGAAGCAAAACAAGAGAGAAACTATACTCAAAGATATAACAGGAATATTTTGCTAGGTAGGAAACACCAAAATCTGTTGCATGCCAGGAAAAATTAATAAAATATTTTTAATACAACTATAAAGAGTAGGATACTTTCTTGAAAACTAAATTCTTGTAGGGAGCAGAATAATGGCTGTAGATGTCTGAGATTAAAAGTTTGTGACACAGGATCCCACATTAAGCCAAGATGTCACTCATGTGTGATAGTCACTGAAAACACTCTTACATGTGCAAAAGCTCCAAAAATTGTAACACCCATGGCCCTCTTATGAATTAAAGAAACAAAACAGAACCTTACAGATGTGTTCCACCCCACTGGGAGTTTGATCATCACAAAGGTCTTTAAAAGGGGGGGGTACTTGCAAATTGGTCAGTGCTGAACAGTAAAACTAATTACAACTATGCAGAGATTTTTTAAAATGTTTTCATAAAATCTTCAAAGTTTAAGTGAAAACTCTACAATAATCCTGTAGTTAAAACTTAATGTTGTTGAAAATTCATAACTGGGGTCTATAATCTCAAATACAAAAGAACAGGAAATAGAACTAGTACACGGGTGTGTAGCAAGGGAAATAAATACATGTTAAATTCCTGACTTTCAAACAATTACTCCAAACATGATTTATCTTACTCTTGACGTTGATAGTTAAATACAAGGGCCAAGTGGGTTCTTTCTTTCTAAAATATCTAAAATAACTACTTCCAAAAAAAAAAAAATAAAATAGCTACTTCTCTGTTTAAATACAGGCTGCCTACCTTTTCCAGCTTTATTGAAGTGAGCAAGGAAGGCAGCCGAGTCCTGGAAGATGAGTCTGGTGCCTTTTCCACCTCCTGCCGCAGCACACCAGGCAAAATGTAATTGCAGGTCAGTGGTGCGTTGCTGCCCACACACAGCACAGTCAAGTTCACCCTAGTCATGCTCTAACCAAACACAAGAGAAGGAGTTGCTGGAGAAATGTTGATTGTTCAGCTGAGAATGGAAACCAAGCAGTTACTACCATGAATTCATAATAAATTTTTTTACAAAAAATGTATTGCTCTTTTACTTTCATGGAGAGGGAAATTTTAGAGGGGTGTTAGTAGGTCTTTGATGATAGTATTTTTCAATTCCGGGTTTTAAAAGATTATCCATCGAGGCAAGCAAGATTTCCAATAGGTACATGCACCAGAATGAAAGAGTTGGTGGGGGGTGAAGGGAAAGGCAGAAGGGACTTGTCATAAATATTGATTTGCTTGGCATTCTATGAGGGGTGTTTGTTTTCAAAAACACTTCCTGAATATATTCTGGGTAGAAGAATTCTAAAGAAAGATCTTTTTAAAAATAAATATGTGAATTCTTGCTCTGTAACAGGAAACTGTTTTAGGTGCTACAATGAACACAAATTTAAAAACAAAAAGTCTGCTGTCTCACATGAAAAGGCATGTCCTCGGGATTTTAGGAAGACCGTGTTGAATGTGCATTTTTCAAGGTCTACAACATTTGGGGCCATCTCGGTCTCTGAGCAGGACCGTGCTGGTATCTTTCCTACGGCAATAAGACTGACATTTCAGAACACTAAGACATAGTCAGCACAAATCAGTTAAAGGTCTCACCAGCTTCCACAGTCCTCACCTGCTTGCCAATCCTCTTTCTAAAATGGGAATCTTCAGGACTGATGCTTACAGGACCCCAAGCTTATTTTGCTCCCTCGGTGAGAGAGGGGCTGCCCTTACCTTGCAACCCAGAGTCTGCGGGATGGACTGGTTCTAGAAATGGAGGAGTGCTCTGATCTTTTGCATTATTCTCCCTTAGGCAGAACTTGTGGGTCCACAGTGAAATCTAATTGTAATTTCCTTTTGTTTTATTTGGTGAACAAAAGTGAAGATTTCTCCTTAACGCTTTGTCTGAGCAAGCACATGCGTTTCCACACCAAAAGGTCATCAGCCAAGGAATTAGTAGATCTGCTCATTTTAGCTCAATGTAAATAGTCTGTCTTTTAGAAAAATATTCAGTGGGTTTAGTCCATCTTGTTTAAGAATGTTAATTATAATCTGTTATTCTTCTATGATCCCATGAGAAGGAACAATTTCAGACATGTGAGCAATATCCCATTACAGGGTGATTTCCCCCAGCTTCCACAAAGGGCAAAAGAAACTAACACAAAGAAATGAAGGAGAAGCTAAGATGGACATTTGGTGATTTGGGAAAGCGATTAAGTATTTGCTTTTCTGAATGATAGATAAAATATTAAAACATATCATTTTTTCAGAAGTTTGGAGAGGGGTAGTTGTCATTTCAGGCTTATACTGGGCAACCATAGTTATAGTTAAGAATTAAATTGAATTAAGTCTTTTGCTTCATCTGAATATTTGGATTTTATTAGTGAAGACATCATTGATTATATACTCCTTATGTTTTATTTGGAAATACCTATCCCTCATTTAAGGGCTTGCTCTGTCTTGCCTGCCCGTGATATGTGTGTGGGTACAACTTAGGTGTCAAGAAATGGCACTGAGTAGAGGGCTATTGGAAAAGAATAAGGGACATCATTTAGGTACTAGGCTAGGATATGCACTCCACGAGTGAAATCTGGAAGCACGAAAACCTGGTGTAAACTAGACGAGACACCCAAACTGGAATGTAAATCTAAGCAAAGACTAAGTCAAAAATACCAGACATGACAATGTAACAGTTACCATTTATTAAGCTCATGTTGAAGGTAAAGAAACAGGCTCAAATAGGTAAGCGACTCCTCTCAAGTTCATACAATGAGCAAGTTGCTAGAGTCAAAATTCAAAACGTCAAGTCCACCGGACACCAAATGTGCTGCTACCCCTCCTGCCTCCCATGCACTGGACCTCCCAGTGCCAGATGGAGGCAGAAGTATGTGGTCAGTAGGCTCACAGTCTCTGGGGGGCATGGGGTGGGGGGTGGGTCCCTGGGAGCCAAGTGCTCAACAGGAACATATTCTGGGCTCCGCCAGGTAGGGACAGGCACTCTTGGATATTGGCATGCCTCATTTTATTGCAATTTGCTTTATGGCACTTCACATACATTGCACTTTTTTAAAAAATAAATTGAAGTTTGGTGGCAACTCTGCATCAAGCTGCTCTGTTAACACCATTTTTCCAACAGGCTCAAATGATAGTTAGCATTTTTTAGCAATAGATTATTTTTAATTAAGGTATGCACACTTTTAGATATAATGCTATTGCACACTCAATAGACTACAGAATAGTGCAAACATAATTTTTATGTGCACAAGGAAACCAAAAGATCCCTGTGACTTGCTTTTGTGATATTCACTTTATTGTGGTGGTCTGGAACCAAACTCTCAAAATCTCTGAAGTATGATAGTTGGATGTCCATGTCCATGGAAATACAGCTTCTTTAATCAACTTGGCACACACACCGCAGGAACTCAGATCTCCGCTCTCACAGAAAGACACACACTGCAATTCTGAATCATCCACGGTGTTCTCAGTGTTCACGCGCGGGCCTCTCCTTCACTACTTACAGAATTCAATTAAATTCGGTTGAGCTCTTAATAGATTTTATTCTTGTGTTACTGAACGTGCTAAGTCAGTTTTGAGTCAATGTTTTCATTCTACAGCTACTGTAAATTTCAAGCAAGTACATTTTATGGTCAGAGAAAGCCCACAGCCACTAATTTAAGGCCTTCTGCTCTTTCGCTCTGATTTTTAGTAACTTTGAGGGAAAAAAAGTGTTAGACTAATTTCACAGAAAATGCCATACTACTCTACAAACATTTATTTCTATTTACTGCAGGTGAGATTTGTTTGTATCTTAGAATTAGAAAAGGCATTGAGAAATCGTCCATCGGAGGAGTTAGTGTGGCCCAGGCCACACTACAGGAACTGGGACAAACACCCAGGAGTCGTGTCTACGGACCACTCCTCCAACCTGTCACGTCCCTTATGCTGCCAATGATCAAACATTACAGAAGCCACCAATGCCATGTCAACGTACTTAGAGACAAACTTTGTTACACTCAAACTGCATTAACAAATACATTATGGGAAGGACCTGACACATATACAATTCATTACAACTTAGTATAAAATAAACTCGGTTCTATTCTGATCAGCCCGATCACGAGCAGAAGTTGTCCACAACAGGATGGCGGAGACGTTCTGAAAGGCCCTCTGTGACATGGGCCCTGCTGCTGTGGCTGCACGGAAGGTGAGCAAGCACTCGGCAGGGTGACAACGTGAACGGTGGCGGCAGCACCCCACTTAGCTGTGGTTTTGCCTTCTATAGTTTCAGTTACTTTTAGTCAGCTGTGGGTCCAAAATATTAAACGGAAAGTTCCAGTTATAAACAGTTCACAGCTTTTTAGTTGTGCACCGTTGCAAGTGGTGTGATGAACTCTCGCGCCATCCCACCCTGTCCCACCAGGGAGGCGAATCGTCCCTGTGTCCAGCGCATCCTCCCCGCATAAGCTCCCTGTCCGTCAGTCCCTGAGTCGCCGTCCGGGTTATCAGATCGACTGCCCTAGTACTGCAAGCTCAAGTAACCCTTATTTTACTTCATAATGCCACATTCACATAACTTTTTTCACAGCATATTGTTATCATTGTTTTATTATTAGTTATTGTTGTTCATCTCTTACTGCACCTAATTTATAAATTAAACTGTCACAGATATGCATGTACAATAAAAACATGGTATGTAGAGCGGTTGGTGCTGTCTGCAGTCTCAGGCACTCACTGGGGGTCCCAGACTGTACCCCCTGTGGACGGGGGAGTTCCTGTATTGAATATCTGAGGCATTCTACTACTCAATGGACATTGAAAAGTATTTTCTATTTGTAACAATGTTGCAAAATACCTATCTTATTTCCATTTCACAGATGGGGAAACTGAGTCTCCAATTTTGTGACAGGTGGTGTCACCAAGAGGGAAGCTCTCTGGTGGAGTGAAAAGCAGGGGAGGGTTATGGGAGTTTTCTCTGAGGTTTCTCAGCTGGGTGTCCTTGGGTAAGTCACCTCGCCTCTCATGCCTCCTTTGGTCAGCTGTAAAATATAAGTGTTTCCCTAAGTGAATTTTAAGTTTCATTCCAAAGGTAACAGTCTAGAATCTGAGTCTCTCTCTCTTTCTCTCTCTCTCACCCTCACCTGAGGACATGTTTTCATTGCTTTTAGAGAGAAAAACATCAATTAGTTGCCTTCTCGGATGTCCCCAACTGGGGATCAGTCCCACAACCTGGGTATGTGTCCTGACTGGGACTCAAACCTGTGACCTCTCAGTGTATAGGACAATGTTCCAACCAACTGAGCCACACCAGCCAGAGCTAGAATCCAAGTCTCTGGATGCCCAGTTTCTCGAACTACACAACATTGAATGTAGTCAATATAAAATGAGAAAAGGCCTCCTCTTGAACAAATCTGCACTGACTGCCAAGGCTGTGTGCTCCGGATGCGGACCGAACAGTGAAGAAAAGAGCACCTGTGGGACCTTGCTTTGCCATCAGCATGCTAAATCTGAGGGCTCGTGGGAAACCGGCTCATGCTCTGATGACCGAAGGCAATATAATCTGTGTACAGATATTATTAGCAGTCACAACTGGGACCAGAGCAGTGACGGGCACAATATAATCTCAGAGGTGTTAGATCTTTACCGTGCTACTCTTGACATTTTCCTCACAAATCCTTGCTAAAAAGCACTATCTTTCTTAAATCAGCTACGCCATCTAAGTTTCTTAGAATGGAATCTCTGTAGGACGATCTTAATTACCGAACAAGTATGAAGCTCTAGCTGTTGCAACTGCAGCTGCATGTAGCTCTCAGAGTTTCAGCTGGAGGTCATATAGGATTAGAGGACAGCCAGTTACCGTGAAGTGGTGTCATCCGTCCTGACACTTTTAACTGGGTCCATTCCCAACGTTTCCTCTCTTCTCACTCCTCACCACTGTCCAGGACGGCTGGCTGGGTTTGGTGACATGAGCAATTGTTATGGGAGTGAAGGGAGAAGGCCCAAGCCCCAGACAATTCATTTCTTCTTTTTTTCTACCTTTGCTATCAATAAGCCATGGTGAAGCACAGATTTTCAGTTATAGTCCTTTGGGATCAGAGTGTTTTCATTTATGTTTTGTTTAAAGAAAACAAAACAAGTCAGAGAAAGGCGGATAACATACGATTTCACTTATAGGTAGAATCTAAAGAGCAAAATAAATGAACAAAACAGAAACAGACTCATAGACACAGAGGACAGACAGACTCATGGTTGCCAGAGAAGAGGGGGTTTGGGGACAGGATGAAAAAGGGGAAGGGAATGAGACGTCAAGACTGTAGTTCTAGAATAGTCACGGGGATGCAAAGCACAGCACAAGGAGTAGAGTTCATATGTCGCAGTAGCTGTGAGTGGGGCAGGGGGCACTGGCAGCATCGGGGGACACTTTGTGGTATATGTGATTGTCTCACCACTGTGCTGTGCACCGGAAACTAGTACAAAATAATACTGAGTGTAAATATATATACATAGATATATACTTTTGATTAAATGAAAAAAGGTTCATTCCAACCTTCAAAAAGAAAAAACAACAATACGAAACATTAACCTCCAGGAACCTTTCCCAACTGCCTCCTCAGAATCTGTTCTGTGTCCTTGAATATCCACTTCAATAACTTGCATTATCAGCTTGAGTTTGCATAGAATTGTAATTATCTTTCTATTAGTCTGCCACTAAAATATTCAGTTGTTTACAAAAAACAGAAAAGAAAATAGAACATAGAGATAGTCTGTGTGTGTGTTGCTTGCTATCACAGTTCTGCCTTTCCCACTAAAATCTTATCTCCTAGTGACATAATGTTAAAGTCCAAATAATAACGAAATTCCTAGGGCTTAAATTCAGTAGGTATTATATCGTCTTACACAAAGTAGGTTCCCAAAACAAATACTTATTGTTTGAATGAATAAATGCATAATCATAAGATGTAATAATTACACCCTTAAAAGTTTATCTCATTAACTGTTAAGGAAATTGAAAAAGTGAGGTGAAAAAAATCAACATCTCTTAATTTAAAAACTGTTGAATACACAATACAATATACAGATGATGTATTATAGAATTGCATACCTAAAACATGTATATAATTTTATTAACCAATGTCACCCCAATAAGTTCAATGAAAATTAAAAAATAAGTTAATAAATAAAATAATATTCTTTGTTTCCTTTTTGTCCTATTCTCGTTTGTATACACAGAAAAAGAATAATGGAGCAAGAGGTCAAGGGGTCAAGTGTGAGGAATCATAAGGAAAGAGCAGTGGACTTGAAGAAGGGCGTGTGGGTGGCAGACGATGGAGGAGAAACACTAGCAGGAGGCCTCTGGGGGGACGCAGCAGTAGAGCTCAAGGCTGAGGAGCAGGAAAACAGAGAGGGGTGTGCAAGTGCCGAACGGTCTCAATCTGACTTCATCTCAGCCACATCTGGGCTACCCCATCCTGGCAAAGTGTGGTCCGTTGTTCCTTTCTCAGTTTACAATGTTATTCTACAGTATTTAAAATAATGCTACAGACTATTTGGAGAGACTAATAGTATACAGTAAAATATTAGGGCAAGCTGGTCTGAAAACAATTTCACTCAATTAGTATGTCAGTCTCCCCTCCTTTATTATTGTTTTTATAATTTCATTCCCATAAACTCAGCAAAACTTGTCACTTATGTAAACAGTCTTTGAAACAAATTAATTTCTACCAGTGATGGTAACACCGGGAGTTTTAAACCAGACTTTCCAAGAGGAGTGTTGACTTCCTGATGCAGATCATCTTCATCACCCTGATCAGCACAGGTTAGAAACTCAGGTTAATCTCTGTAAGGTGAACATGGGCCTGAACGTGCCCAGACGGAGGATTGTCCACACAACAGATTAGGTAAAGGACCCATTTGGTTGACTGTACACAAGCAAGCCTTCAGAAAAGTGAACAGGAGAGTAGGTGCGATACCTGGTGGCCTTCTTGTTGCACATCTACCGACACAGGAGCCCGAGAGACTGATCCACAGTCAAGTGTGGTGTTGATTTATGCTGGCCCTTCCTGGGATCTTCTAGTGCACAGAAGAGAGTACGTAAAGACAGTGAAGGGAGCAGAAAAAGACAATTTAGAATTTACTGTATGCCAAGAGCTGTAAAACTATGAAGAAAATTCAAATGTTTAGCTCTATTAGTTCTCTAACAAATTTTTCATGAAAATTTGTGTTCAAAAAATGTGATAAATTTACATATCTGTAAATGGTTGACATTTCCCAGTGATGGTGGTTAATGAAGATCCCTATCAATCTTTGTTGGCTTCTCATAGCAGATTTCTACTCCATAGTTCCTCATTCAGTTGTAAGTACATCGCCCGCATCTTATAGAGCAACATAGATGTTCCTGAACATTTTTCTGCTTTAAATTTTTGCTCTCTTCCAAGAATATCCTTTTTAAAGGAGAGTTCTCTACATTTGAATGAGGCCGGCAAACTTTCTAAACCAGTTATTCAACTCCACACTTAGTGTTAATACTCTGGGGCTGTACAGTTCACATAAATGGGTTTCATGTCTTTTCATCAGTAATATCCTCTCTTCTAAGAAATGAGGGAGGGTGAAAGCAGTAATTCATTACACCCTGTGTTGAAGAGAGTGTGGATGACTTCCAAAGTGTGGTTCTGAGCCATTGTGTCTGCTCCGTGTCCTAGGACACAGCACATGCTTTGCAATTTTTGTTGCTGTGGAGGTTGTTGTTGGTGGTGGTGGTTGATTGTTTCTGGGAGGATGTGCCTTTGCTTTGTCATTTTGTTTTAAGCTGTACTTGAAATATAGAGGGGAGCAAAACTTATACCTATTGTCAAAGACCATTAGTAAAAATTCCCACTGATTTTAACTCCAATCTAATGCTACGTATCCCTTTTAGACAACACTTTACATAATTTTAATAATAATAACCAGGTGTTCTATGAATCACTTTACATATACTTTTATGTCGTCTTTGCAAATAGCCTGATAAGGTCAATATGTCATTCGTTTGGCACACTTTTGTTTACTGATCTATTTCCAGTGCCTTGTGCAGTATCTGCCTGGTAATAATTGGTAAATATTTGTTTCTTGATTGAATGAATGATGACACTTGGGTGTGGAGAGTTTAATTTTGCCAGGGCTGCACACCCAGTTAGCCTAGGAATGGGAATTCAAGCCCAGCTCTGTGTGAGTGTAGAGCCTGAAGCAAAACCGCCTGGAATCGACGCGAATAACAAGGTGCCACAACATGCCTCAGTTAGCCACCCCAGAATTGTGCATACCAGACTTTCAGGAAGTATTTTCTTTTTTTTCTCCAACCCAATTTTCTCATGCTACAGTGGAAGCACTGTATCTTCTGTTCTGTTTTTAGTAGAAACACGGATATCCCATCTTCTCGTATTCTCTGTTTCACGGTATTTCTGAGTACCAGAACAGCGGCACTTATATTTTACAGACTGAGCCATTGCACATCAGGAATTTGCTTTAAATTAATTTTATAGTGAGTAATTCCCTGCACTAGAGAATCACGTGGAGAGTTTTTCAAAAAGCCCTGATGGCCAAGTTAGATCCCAGACAAATGAAGTTGCAAAACCTGAGGATGGGACCAACATATTTTTAATGTTTCCCTGGTAGCCACAGCGTGAGGCCGTCAGAGAACTACTGTTCCAGAGGAAGAAACAGTGCACAGCTCACGTCTTGTCTCCAATGAATGCTCTTTGCTTTAGCCACCTCTTCCCCCAAACAACCCCTAGAGTCCTTAACCTTTTCCCCTGAGTTGTAAATTTTGATTTCAATTTTACTATTACCTCTTTGTAGCTGTTTGCCAAATCCTCCTTTACATGAAGAAATGCATCAAAAGCAAAAGTCTAGGAGTTAGACATGTTCACTATATAACTACAAACTTATTTCTGATAGTTATAAGCAATAATATATATATTATTATATATTATATATAAGCAATAATATATATGTATATATTTATAGATGCAACCATCATTTAAGGCAGACCCTTTTCCTACTTTGAGGTCATGGCAATAACTCTTTCATCAGAATGACAGAACTCAGGCAAAATACTTCCAGTCAAGCTGGAGGCATAGGTAAACATACTTCGCCTTCTCACACAACTACAGAAAATAGTACAACCAGGCCTTAAAACAAGTAACACCTAGAACTGTCAGAAAATCGAGCTGTACCAAGCCTGACAACCAATGATTTAAAGAAGCCACATTCATCTGATGGGTAGGAGGGGCAGAGATACAGAGACAGATGGAGAGGCACAGAGACTCAAGTGTGGTACAGAGAGGAGGCAGAACTGGTGGACCCACATTCATGTGTGGTGGATAAAAACCGGGAGGGATACCTCAGGAGCACAGGATCCCAGTCCCAGGCCAGGCCACACAGCCCAGGGTCCCAGCACTAGGAAGGAAAATCCCCATAACTTCTGGCTTCAAAAACCAGTGGGGGTTGGGGCAGCAGAAGAAACCACCAGATTTTTAGGAGACTCTGAAAAAAGGGCCTGTACAGACTTAGCACTTACATACCCACTCTGGGATTCAGCACCTGGGCAACAACTGGAAGGGCACCAGTCTCAAAGGGGAGTAAGTGAAGTGACTAGAAACAGGGCAAGTGCTGGGCCAACCTCCAGAAGCCAGGCAGCGGCATTGTCCCCTCTCCAAGCCCTCCCCCACAAAGAGTCACAAAGTTGTGAAGCATGTTGTCTCACCCTGGTGATTACCTAAGACTCCACTCCACACAATTTACAGATGCCTTTTCTGCAACAGGCCATGCTACTAAAACAGGAGCAGTCAAAGCAGCTCTACCTAATACACAGAAACAAACACAGGGAGGCTGCCAAATTGAGGAGACAAAGAAATATGGCCCAAATGAAAGAACAGAACAAAACCCCAGAAAAAGGACTAAACAAAATGGAGATAATCAATCTAACAGATGCAGAGTTCAAAACACTGGTTATCAGGATGCCCAAAGAACTCATTGAGTATGGCAACAGCATAGAAAAGATCTGGGAAGATATGTACGTCACATCAAGCGAAATAAAGAAAAATCTATAGGGAACCAACAATGGAGGTATGATGCCAAGATTCAAATCAACAATTTATAACATAAGGAAGAAATAAGCATTCAACCAGAACAGCAAGAAGAAAAAATAATTTTAAAAAATGAGGGTAGTATAAGGAGCCTCTGGGACATCTCCAATGTACCAACATCTGAATTATAGGAAGAAGAAGAGGAAGAGCAAGATATTGAAAACTTATTTGAAAAAAATAATGAAAGAAAAGTTTTCTAATTTGGTGAAGGAAATAGATATACAAGTCCAGAAAGCACAGAGAATCCCAAACAAGTTGGACCCAAAGAACACACTAAGACACATCATAATTAAAATGCCAAAGGTTAAAGATAAAGAGAGAATCTTAAAAGCAGCAAGAGAAAAACAGAGAGTTACCTACAAAGGAGTTCCCATAAGACTATCAGCTGATTTTCAAAAGAAACCTTACAGGCAAGAAGGAGCTGGAAAGAAGTATTCAAAGTCATGAAAGGCAAGGACCTACATCCAAGATTACTCTATCCAGCAAAGCTATCATTCAGATAAAGTGCTTCCTAGACAAGGTGAAGTTAAAGGAGTTCATCATCACCAAGCGCTTATTACATGAAATGTTAAAGGGACTTATTTAAGGAAAAGAAGATCAAAACTATGAACATTAAAATGACAACAAAATCACAACTACTAACAACTGAATCTAAAAAGCAAAAACAAATACAAACTAAGAAAACAACTAGAATAGGAACAGAATCATGGAGATCATTGGAGGGTTATCAGTGGGGAGGAGGAGGGGAAGAATGGGGGAAAAGTTACAGGGATTAAGAAGCATAATTGGTAGGTACACAATAGATAGGGGGAGGTTAAGAATAGTATAGGAAATGGAGAAGCCAAAGACTTATATGCATAACCTATGGACATGAACTATGGAGGAGAATGGCTGGAGGGAATGGAGGTACTGGGTGGGGGAGTGAAGGGACAAAATTGGGACAGCTATAATAGCATAATCAATAAAATATATTTAAAAAGAATGACAACTCAGTAATCACTTGGATTTCAAACCTATATTCTCAGTGTTAAATAAAGCAGACAATGGCTTCTGGTTCTAAAGAGCTATTCACACATTTACACTCTTATTTATTAATTCAATGCCATACTAGAACATAACAAAAGTGGTTGATTTATTTTATTTCTAGTCTTACCTTGGATTTTTCAGACTGTCCAATTATCATTAAAAAGCACACCCCCAAAATAACCAGAAATGCATCATCAGTTTACAAGTAGAGTAAAAACTTAGGAACAAATGATTGGCAACCCTCATTGCTGCATGTAAGTTTTCACCTTTTCCCAAACTCAAGTTTAACATGCTTACAAAAAGATTTTAGATTTCCATTGTTTAGTCTCAGCAGGCTGGGCTGTTTACATATACACACACACACACACATCCCACCTCAAAAACAAGGAAAAATACTGAATAGCATAGCTTCTCAACATTGAAAAATTTACAATATAGTAAAGAATTATCAGCTCAAAACAGATGAAAAAACAAGAACCCAGAGAACCAGGTAAGCAGGGCACTCAAAGCCTACTTGATCCCAGAAGCCCTCTGTCCTTCCGGGACAAAATGAACTCTAACACTGAGCAATGATTTGGATGAAATTGGGGAATAAGAGGAGGGCAGAAATCTGCTGGGACTGGCATCTACTTAGAGTTCAAGAAGCAAAGACAGGTGGAGGTGGGGCTGTCCTGAAGAGACTCAGCAGCAAGGCAACTGTTTCAGGAGAGGTCATTACAGGTTCCTCAAGCAAAGCACAGCTAACCTGGAGGGGATGGGGTGGCTGCTTCCATTGGCAAAGAAGACGCATCTGAATTTAAGAATATATATTCCCATTGCAATTTTCAGGATCCCATTTCATCTCAATCAATACGATCACTTTCAATAGCAGATATCTTATCAGCTTAGAAATTCAATTTATGGAGTAAATCAGCCACTCACAAGCTGACTGGGTGTTTCAGAATTCAGAAAGATCAAATACTGGCTCTGCAGCTATAGGAGATGATGCTTTCCTGCAGGACTCAGTGAGACCTTTAGGTTGTTTATGCAGCACCTGAGCTTGTCCCCGGCTTCGTTAAGCACACACAGCAGAAACCAGCCAGTCCAGTGATGGCATTTTGCACATCTCCCTTGCTTCATCATGCCGTGAACTCTCAGGGCCCCCTTACTCATGACAGCAGAGTCATTAGTGTCTTTAAATCTAATCATACTGGAGGACTGACCCAGAAACTGCAGGCCCAACTCAGAAAACTCACCCCTAAGATTCTGTTCATCTAGAATTATTCTCTACCACAATCTGTGAAAGTCAGTGTTTTCCAGACAAACAGAAGCAACAGAATATATGTACATGCACTTTAAGAGACTTATTTTAAGGAACTGACTCATGTGACTGTGGGGCCTGACAAACCTGAAACTGCGTGGCCCGTCAGAGGTCTGGACACTCGGGCCACGGCTGCCGTCTTGCGTCTGAAACCCACAGGACATGCTGCAGGCTGGAACTCGGGCAGGATTTCAGTTACGCACTTGAGGCAGAATTCCTTCTTCTGTGGGTAAGCTCAGTTGTTTTTTCTTTTCTTTCATTCTTTTCTTGGAGGGGCGTGTCTTAAGGCCTTCAGCTGATTGAATAAGGTCAATCTACGTTATTGAGGATAATACCCTGTACTTACTCATAAAGGTTAATCATACCTCAAAAACACCTTCTCAGCAACATCCAGACCAGTGTGTCAGATCCTAGCCAGGTTGGCACATAAAATTAACTATTATAACATATGCAACATGAATTTGTGATGTATTAGAAATCTCAACAAAAATAAAACATATAGAGAATAGTATGGACAATAATATACATAATCTATATATAATTACCGGTGGATATAACTTATAATATAGAACAAAAAGGTCTAACCGTAGAGAAAATAATTTATACATTTAACTATATTAAAATTATTATTAATGATTTTTGTTCATTAAGAGATACCAATTAAGAAAATAAAGGCCTCTAAACCTCCTACAAATCAATAAGAAAAAACAAAATATCCAATAGAAACTTAGGTAAGAGAGACTTCCACCGGAAATCCTCGAAAGAGAATACCCAAATGCTTAACAAAGATGTGAAAAGCTGCTCAATCTCATTTACAGTAAGGAAAATGCAAATTAAAACCAGAAATAAAGTTATCATTACAGATGTACAAGGTTGTTGAAAATTATGAAGTATAAAAATCAATGTGAGCACAGAAGAGAGAGGCGCATCTCCAAATGGTTAAGAATCTAAGTTCTTGAACTAAACTCTGCCACTTTCAGATGTGTTCACTGAGGCCATTCGCTTCACTTCTCTGTGCCTCAATTTCATCACCTGGAATTGGGAAGAACAATACTACCTCACCTTTATTATATTATAAAGCTTAAGTTAATGTGCTGAGAATATTGTCTGACATACATTACTGTTTACTTTTTAATAAAATAAAATGTGGTAAGACAGAAAGACTACTACTCTGCTTGTACACTAGGAATGAAGATTTGGAAAACAGTTGGCAATGATCTACTAGCATTAAAGATGCATAAAGCCTGTAATACATCAGCTCTGCTTCTAGTATATAACCTAGAGTCCATACAATAGGGCACACGTATAAGAATGTTTACAGTGACCTTGTTTAATATTACAAAAGTGAAAACAAATGTCTACAAAAGAATAAATAAATTGTAGAATACACATGCAATAAAATACTATATAGAATGAAAAGGAATAAAGTATACCAGTAAACTTCAGGTATACCTAGAACATAGGTAAATCTCATACTTATTATGTTGACTGAAAGATGTAGACAGAAAAGGATACAAATTATGACTCTATTTTCATAAAATTCAAAAATCAGTACAGATTAAAATGCATTGGTAAAATTTAGACCATAGTAACAACATTATTACCTTGTCTTATAGACTTCTCTTATAGACTGTCTATAAGAGAAGTAAGGCTGTCTATAAGAGAAGTAAGTTTTGCAGGGGAGAATTATGAGGGTATGATAAGGCGAAGATTATAACTGTTCTGTAGGTGGTTATTTCACTTCTACAAGATGGAAATACATTGCTGTAAACCTTCTTGTACATGTGACCTAGTTTATACACCCTAGCTTACCTATCTAGAACTAAAATTACTGGGTCATAGGGTATGATACTGTTCTGTCTCTACACCTGGACAGAGGTTGCACAGGGACTCATTAAACTGCACACATGTGATCTGTGCACTTCTGCTGTATCTATTTTCTACTTAATAATAAAAAGAGTAAATGCTTTATAGTTAAATGGGGAACCAAGCATAAAACATCTTGAAAAATTGTGTTGTAAAGAAGAGAATACAACAGTAACTAGGAGAAGATGGAAGATGAGAAGTAGGGAGGAGTTGATTAGTTTTCCTTTCTCCCTTCAGTTTTATTGATATAAAGTGATGTATACTATGAACTAAGTTTAAGGTATACAACGTGATGATTTGATATACATATATACTTATCAAGCAACGGTGACAAAATAAGGTAAGTTAACACATTCATCCCTTCACAGAGTTGCTGAGCTGTTTTGTTTGTCTTCTTGGCTATTTTTTTGTGGTGAGAATATTTAAGATCTACTCTCTTGTCCACTTTCAGGTACACAAGACAGTACTGCTAATACAATCACCATACTGTACATTGAATTCCCAGACCTTACTCATTTCATAACCAGAAGTCTATACCCTTTGGCCAACATCTTCTCACTTCCTCCACTCCCTAGTCTCTGCAACCTCCAGTCTACTCTGTGTCTATGAACTTGGGTTTGCAGATTTCACTTGTAAGTAAGATCATATAGTGTTTGTCTTTCTCTGACTTATTTCATTTATCATAACGCCCTCAAATTTTATCCCCATTCTCACAAATGGCAGGATTTTCTTTTTTTAATATATGTGAAAGATTATATATACATATACACACACACATACATGTATATAGAGAGGGGGGAAAGGAGAGAGAGAGAAAAGATGACATAATTTTATATATAAAAAAATCCTAGAGACTCCACTGAAACATTGTTATAACTACTCAATAAATTCAGTAAAATTGCAAAATACAAAGCCAACACACAGAAATAAATTGTAGTTCTTTACACTATCAATAAACCATCTGAAAACAATTACAATAGCATCAAAAACAATAAAATATTTAGGAAGAAATTTAACCAAGGAGGTGAAGATATGTACACTGAAAACTATATGACACTGTTGACAGAAATTAAAGAAGACAAAATAAATGGACAGATACACTATATCCATGAATTGAAAGAATACTGTTAAAATGTCAAAACTATAATCCATCTATAAATTTAATGTAGTCCCCATCAAAATTCCAAATGGCACTTTTTACAGAAATTGAAAAAAACATTCCTTAAATTTATATGGAACCACAAAATACCCAAATAGCTAAAGCAATACAGAGACAGAAGAACAAAGCTGTAGGCATTGTACTTCCTGAATTCAAACTATATTGCAAAGCTGTTGTAATCAAAACAGTATAGTAATGGCATAAAACCAGATACGTAAACCAATGGAATATAATTGAAAGCTCAGAAATACACCCACACATATATGGTCAAACCAATGGAATATAATTGAAAGCTCAGAAATACACCCACACATATATGGTTAACAAGGAAGCTAAGAATACTCAATGGGGAAAAGGATAGTTTCTTTAATAAATGGCGTTCAAAAAAACTGGATATTCACATGCTTTTTTCCTTTTTAGGAATGTAGTTATTCAAGAATTTTTCACTGTTTATGGGAAATATCCAGCTAAAATGGAAAGAATTCAAATGTACATGGGAGAAGAGGGACAATCAATTGAGTACAATTTCTAAAAAGTATGGAGTGTTACTTGGTATAACATTCTAATGACGAATACGTGCTATTCTACATTTGTCCAAACCCATAGAATGGACACACTAAGAGTGAACCTTAATGCATACTGGATTTGGGCTATTATGATGTATCAATATAGGTTTATTCATTATAGCAAATGTACCACTCTGGTGGGGGATGTCAATAACAGGGAAAGCTGTTCATGTGTCGGAGCAGGGAACAGATGAGAAATCGCTGACCCTTCCTCTCAATTTTGCTGTAAATCTAAAACTGACCTAAAAACATTAAGTTTCAAAAGATTTTTTTTTCTCGTGTAGGGAGTGTTAGGATACCATTCTCCACGGACCTCTAGTGCACCTGCTCTTGGGGGGGCGGCACTGACTGCCTTTCATCTGGACTATCCTTTCGAAGATGTTTGTATGGGAAACAGCTTTGAAAGGTGGAGATAATGTCATCCTCTCTGACAAGGGCCGGTTTGCTTCCTTCCCAATGTAAAAAACACAATATTTCTCCCCAGGGCAAATGGCAGGCAGGCTTACTTGCCTCTAAGCCCAGGGTTCCTCTTTGGAATGTAGCCCGCTGTATTTTTCAAGAGTCCCCTCGCCTTCCTAGCACTTATCTGTGGAGACTGGGGCTCAGGAATGGGCACAAATGCTCATACTCTGGCTACTGCTCTTGCTACGAGTGACTGCCCTTTGTGTCTGAAGCAAGAGTCGTGTTTTCTGCTGGCATCCATGAAGAGGCAACAGACTGATCTGTCAGCCTGGAAGCTTGAACTCTCAGGCTCTTCACAGTTTTGACCACAAGGGTGGAGAATGCAAAGCGTGGGCGTTTGCATCATCTAGAGCTACCTTAGCTACGTTGCCACCACAGCTGTCAGCTTGGCGTCACTTGTAAGGCGCTGTAAAAATGTTACATGGGTT
The DNA here is from genome assembly GCA_004026765.1 of Micronycteris hirsuta. Lineage (NCBI taxonomy): Eukaryota > Metazoa > Chordata > Mammalia > Chiroptera > Phyllostomidae > Micronycteris > Micronycteris hirsuta. The sequence continues at coordinate 5,864 of PVJI01003851.1, read as the reverse complement.
ATGTAATTCAATCCTTACAAATTCCGTTAGAATTCCCATTTTACAGTTGAGCAACAGGAAAGCGACTTGACCAAGATCTGACATTAATTACTGCCTGAGATGGGATGTCCATATGGGCCTCTTGGCTGATCACAGAACCACAGCGCTACAATGCTTTCTGCCATTGTTCCCAAAGTGCAGTTTATGGACTCGTGCCAGTGCCTGAGAAACGTGTACCAAATGACCTGGGACAAGTGTCCTCAAGGAATGAAGAAGGAAAAAAAGTAGCATGGTGAGTTTTTCATTCAGCTAAATATACATGGCTTACTTCACTCTGAGAACCACTCCTTCCTGTTGGGGGGAGGAGGGCGTTTTCATATCCTCTTGTTAAGGAAATGAAAGTGATAGTAACCTGGAGTCTTGTTTCAGAAGTAATTAGTATCATTCCTTGACAACTTAAATGGCCAGCAACCCATCGTTTGTCCTTTCATTTTTTTAAAATCTATGGAATCTTTAATTCTTAGCTAGAATTTACTAAGTAAATGTCATTGTGGAGCACTTACTGCTTCCTAAATGGGCTTGTAAGTCTAGTTCCTATTTCTGGTGTGTAAATAAGTGTGTTTGTGTTTGTGGAGAGCAGGCACATTTGCATTGAACTGTTTTTGGAACACTAAACATAGGGCTTTTGCTCTGATCTCTCCTTATAGGCTTTTGTCATATTTGAGATCTCAAAAGCCTTCCCAGGGCCTGACATATCTGGTATGATTGGCACTTCATAAACATTTGCCAACTAAATGAATAAGTGGGTGAACAGATACATTAATGAACTTTGAAGTTTGTTATTGTTTTGGAAACTCAGTTGGTACATGCGATTGAACGACTCTACTCCTTTTGTAGCGACAGGTTTGCATGATCCAGAACACCATCCCATTCTCTGAAGAGAAGATAAGAAATACGTGGCATACGTCAGCTGGCATGTAGATAAATAGCATTTGATTTTTTTCACAAGTGATCATCTGTTCAGAGTAGCAAAACACCGGCGTCAGTCTTCTGAAAGGTCACACGTAGGCTGGTACCCGCGTTGTGAACAAAGCAGCCGCTGACTGAATGACACTTGTCCCCGAAAGGCAGCCACAGGGCATGTCAGCCTCTGAGGAAGGACAGGGACTTTTGGGGCTGTCGTGTGCTTGTTAGTGTTCGTGATTTACATTTTTTCTTATAAGTTTGTAACATCTTTAAGATATTTCCAACTTCTTAGCCACTTAAAAATAACACTGAATTAATCTCTCAAATTATGGAAAGGAATCAAAAAGATGATGTTTAGTGTGCTGAGAATCAACCGTTAAATTTCCTAAGTATGAGAACTGACGTGTTTTCTGCATCTAAGATCTTTGGTAAGTTGAGTAATCATAATTTCTTTTTATTTTATGGTACCCTTTCGTTTTCCTTTAAGCTGTTTTAGAGCTGCTAGTTAAAGGTTATTTTTGAGTAACCTGGAAGTCCTCTGTTCCCTGGTCTTCTTCCTACAGAATGATTTGATTAGTGTTTGTAATATCATAGCTCATCACCATGGAAATACTGTAATGTGACAAATATACAGCAAATAAAACAGGAAGGGGGCCGTTAGAAAGAAAACAGCCTCGTGGCGGGAAACCAGTCTCGGTTTCTCATCTTCCAGGGAAGCCCTGCAGGAACCTGTGTCTTTTAGCCCCACACAGCAATGTGCTTAGGGAGCCCCTCCGCTTTCGAATTCCTTTCATGATTTCCTGTCTTCATTGCCACAGACAAATCTCTTTTCTTCACATTCCATGACTTGGCTTAATTACTTTCTTACATAATTGTTGTGTCACTTAATTCGAAGCAACAATGGGCATTCAGGAATACACCAGGGAACATTCCTCTGCTGAGCTGATGAGGTGAATGGGAAAAGGGGCAGACGAGAAAACACGTGACATGAATATTAGCCGGGACTCTCCACCACCTGTGACTCTCGAGTTCTTTATCTGTGAAGGGGGCATAGGACAAGGGTTTGCTTATCTTACAAGAATGACACAAGAACTGACTGAAACAATATGTGAAAAAATACCTTGGCAAACAAAACACAATATAAAACGTTGTTTACTAAACTGACCAATCTTTATTGTTTTCATTTATGTACACTGGCCCTTGGTGAGTCATCATATATTTGCCCTTTAACCACATTGCCATCATGGACATTGACAGACCAGGTTTTCCAGGAACTGTATGATCCTGATGCTTTAAAATGTAAACTATACAAAATCCTGAAAGGAACACATGCTCAGCTTTAGTTGGCTTTGGCAGAAAGATGTACTGGGTGAATGAAAAGGGCATTTTCATCTCTAATTTTTGAGGCAGTAGAAACAACGGCACCCAGTACCCAGCCCTCATATGCCCTGAATGTCCTCCTGAGCTGATTCACATCAGGAGTGGGCACACTGTGACTTCTTCTATAGTTTCTGCGTAGGAACAAAAAAATGAATCCTCCTCATTAGGTAGCAAATAGTCCCAATTAAAAGCTCCTGTAGGTTTAAGCCCTTAGAAGCAATCCAAATTTAAAAGGACTCTAAACACACATTTCTCTTCAGTGAGTGGACATGAGATGTGAGGTAATAATTAAACTCATAAACCACTTACAATTGAGAAGATAGTTCAATAGATTAGAGCTCTGGACTGCAGCTCAGTCAGAAAAGAGAGAATCTGTGCTAGTGTACAAATGTGATCTTTCTCCTGGACCCTCTTTGTCTCCCTTCCCCTAATCACACTCCTTACTCCTCCTTCCCCTTTGCCCCCCTCCCCTTCCATTACTCCCCTCTCTCTTTCTTGCCCTGCATTATCCAAAGGGATCATCCAGATTCTTGCAGCCAAGCAGATGCAGACAAGCATGAGAGTATTATGCTAAGTGAAATAAGCCAGTCCGTGAAAGAAAAATACCATGTGATCTCACTTCTGTGTGGACTCTAATGAACAAAATAAACTGATGAACACAATAGAAACAGAGGCATGGATACATGGAACAGACGGATAGCTGTCAGAGGGGAAGGGTTGGGGGGAACTGGATGAAAGAAAGAGAAGAGATTAGCTAAAGAATAAATATGCATGACCCATGGACGCAGGCAACAGTGATGGCCAAAGGGAATCTGCATCCTCACCAGCACTTGTTGTTTGCTGATTTACTGATGATGGTCATTCTGACCAGTGTAAGGTGGCATTTCATTGTGGTTTTAATTTGCATCTCTCTGATGGCTAGTGACATTGACCATCTTTTCAGGTCTATTGGCCTTCTGAATGTCTTCTTTGGAGAAGTGTCTATTCAGGTCCTTTGCCCATTTTTAAATTGGACTGTTTATTCCTTTGGTGATGAGTTTTATAAGTTCTTTATTAATTTATTAATTTTGGATATTAACCCCTAATCAGATACATCATTGGCAAATATGTTCTTGAATTCAGTGGGTTATCTTTTCATTTTGTCGATTGTTTCCTTTGCTATGCAAAACCTTTTTGGTTTGATATAGCCCCATTTGTTTATTTTTCTTTTGTTTCCCTCGCCCGAGGAGATATATCACAAAAAAATATCGCTACAAGAAATGTCTGGCACTTTACTGCCTATAATTTCTTGTAAGCTGTTACGGTTTCAAGTCTAACACGTAAGTCCCCTCATACCATATACAAGAATAAACTCAAAATGGATTAAAGACTGAAATGTTAGACACGAAACCATAATTTTATTTTATTTTTCTGTTTCTGAAAACTATTCATATTGTCCCATTGTCTTCTCTGGGCTCAGTCCATAAATGGCTGGAATTTCCTCATCCTTCCTGATGAAGCCACATTCCAACTGTTTTATTATGCCAACATTGAAGGACCTAGCAGCTCAGACAAATTTGTTTAAAGAACTAATTCTTTTCTAGAACAAGACTGTTAGGCAGGATAGGAAGCAAACTAAGGCAGGGAGGAGGAGGGAGATGTGTCTCACCGTCTGACTCAGCAGTCCTGATGCAGGTCCAATAAGACTGCCAGGTGTTCTGAGCATCACAAGCAGGGATAGCGCAGGAGGAGGGCAGTCCTGAGACTCTGCTGGGAAAGGGGACCTCTGTGACAACTTCTCTAAGACCAACAGCCTTTACTAGCTGAGAAAGAAAGCCTTTCCAGCTGTACATTATTCCCGAGATTTAGAAGGGGGAGAAGGAGGGAAACCTTGAAGCTGAGTAAGTTATATGACCCCGGAACCCCAATAGTCAACACACTCAGATTAGCTGAGTGCCCACTTGTAGCCTCAGCTCAAGGGCATAGAACAGACTTACTAACAGACTTACTAACAACTTCATATCCTCCGTATGCGGGGTGCTCGGACTAGCCGGGTGCCTGCTCGCAGTTTTGTGTTTGCACGCGTTTCATGAATAAACTTGCTATCTCATTTCCACTACACGTATTTGTCTCTCACTTGAATTTGTCTCTTGACAGAAAGGTAAGAACTGAGGAACAAGCTAGTGGGGGAACCTCCTGACTCGGGTCTCCCCAGTAACAAGACCAACAAATTCATCCCTTGCAAATTCACAAGCCGAGGATAATAAAAAGAAATCAACATGGCCATTTTAATTCTACTGTACTCGTACAATGGCTCCTTAGTTCTGATTCTCCTTAGTTCTAAATACTCCTTAGAGTATCTCAGACTGAATTATGATCTTCCATTAGCAAAGGGAGTCACAGTAAGGGTTGGCTTGGAAACGTAACTGGTACGAAGAAATGAGCATTGGTTTATGAGTCTAATGTTAAACTGTATCTTAGCCTTATACTTGGTATAGCACTTTCAGCTCTAAACTTAGCCCTCGGAAGAATAGGTTTTCTCCAGCACAGCACCGGGCACATAGGCAGCGCTCCTCAAACTGTGGTAATCACAGAACAAAGCTTTCCTTTCCTTGGACACCAAGGCACCTCTATCTGGCAGGGGCTTGCTGTACCCCATGTCCATCCTGTCACTGTTTAAAAGAAAAAAAATTACTTTTAACTGATCTGAAGAATCTCTATTTACTTAATAACAAAAACTACAACCAGGGCACTTGGAAAACCTTTTCATTTATTTCATCTTGGTGATCCCTGAGCTTTCAACCACAGAATGGATAACACACATCAGGATTTTTAAACTAGACTGTGAGGAGTATGTCATCACCTCCAGTCATTGAAACTTCTGTGCCCAATCTAAAATTAAACTTTACAAGCTCCTGAAAGTCACTGTGAGGGTGTATTTTAGAATAGATAAGTCCAAGTCAACACAACTTGTAAAAGAGTGATTTACAATGCTTAGCAAAGATCACTTTCTTATAGACCTGGTTCTTAGAGAAACATACAAATATAGTTGGAAATCTTGCCTTACATGGATTAACCAGTGCGAAGTGAAAGAACAGCTGAGGGGAACATTTGCTCATCAGTGTTACCCTGCAAAGAGCAGTGGAGAGAAGGAAAGTCATACCTGTGGAGTACTCCAGGCAATATACTGCATACTTACTGTTCACTGTCGTATATGGTGTCCCATATAGTGGGTCATTTTCCCCATTCTATGGATGAAGAAATGGAGCAATTCTAGGTCACTTGTCAAATCAGAAATCAAATCTGGGATTGACCGGCCCAACAGCCCATGAAGCCTACTAACCAGAGCCAGAGTTTTGGGTCTGACTCTACGCCTGCCCAGCTGGGGGACCTCGAATAATTTCCTGAGTCCATCTGGATCTTGGTGTCCCCTTGTGTAAAGTTGATGTTTTAGAGTAGATGATTTTGCAGGCTTCTTCTGGCTAGAGAATTTCTGCAAGGAAAAAAATCAGTGCAAACCGGAATGGTAAGGGACAAATAGCTAATTGTTGACTCCATTA
>PVJI01003850.1:0-115868 GCA_004026765.1 Micronycteris hirsuta | reverse complement strand
GTGCTTTGCAGATAAGGTCAAGTTCAAGAAGTTCATCACCACCCAGCCTTTATTGTATGAAATGTTGAAGGGAGTTATATGAGGTATGGAGGAATATCAACAGGGGAGTGGTAGGGGGAGAGGGTGGGAATGGGGCACAGAACAAGTAGCATAAATGGGAGGTAGACAACAGACAAGGGGAGGTTAGAACAGTACAGGAGCAGAAGGACTTATGTGTATGACCTATGGACAAAACTAAAGGGAGGGGAAAGGGGGGTAAGGGGGAGGGGGGAAGAAGGGGGGAAATGGGGCAACTGTAACAGCATAATCAATAAAATATAGTTTAAAAAATAAAGTAATCATTAAAAAGAGAAGAGTACATCTGGTGGGCAGCTTCAGATTGCACTGGAGCACCACCAACCACCTCCATCAGCAACACAATCAAGGGATGACCTCTTCAGGCACCAGAGCCCCATGGGGTCAGCCCCTGCACAGCAGCTCCTCTACTGTGCTCATTGCCAGTCCTTATAGCCCATTGGTCTGGGGGTATATATTTCCCATTAACATGATATCACGAATCAAGGCTCAATTACTAAAGGAGTGTGCACACATCCCTCAGAGTGTTACCTGATCTGGAATGTCCAAATCAGGTGAACAGGGAAGCTATGACACTGGGCACTACAAAACACCTACAATATAAGGACACTCTACCAAGACTGGGAGACATAGCAGCTCTACCTTATTCATTTTGTTTTGTTCTTCTATTTGAAATATGTCTTTGTCTTCTCAAATGAGAAGACAAAGACATATTTCAAATAGAAGAACAAAACAAAATTCCAGAAAAAGAACAAAACAAAGTGGAGACTTGCAGTCTACCAGATGCAGAGTTTAAAACATTGCTTATAAGGATGGTCAATGATCTCAGTGAGAACTTCAACAAAGAGGTAGAAAACATAAAAGTGGAGATAGAAATTATAAAAAGGAATCAATCAGAAATGAAGAATACACTAACTGGGAATTCACTCTCTCTCTGCCCATCTGTGAACTGGATATGGGTCTTTTCTGACCTTTGGAGGAACTGGACTTGGACTAAAACTTGGAACATTGGCTCTCCTGGTTCTTGGGCCTTCAAATGCAGACTGGAATTTACACCATCAACCTTTCTGCTTCTCAGGCTTTTGGACTCTGGCTGAAACTACACCACAGAGCTCTCCCAGGTCTCCAGCTGGCCAGATGCAGATCTTGGGATGTTTTAGCCTCCAGTCACAAAGCTCATTCACAAAGAAACAGATAACCTGGAGGACAAGATGGCAGAGGAATGAGTGCAAGCCATGCTAACATTCTCCCAGGACCAATCTGGAATTACAACTAAACTGTGGGGAAATTACCCAGAACAAAGAACTGAACAATAGTGAGAGAGAAGCCTTATAACCTCAGACAGACAGAAGGACAAGCTTTGGCACAACACATCTGTACCTCCTCAACAGCATACAAGACATGGTGGATGGAGTGACATTTAGTCAACCAGTTGGAGGGAAGGGCCCATCAGAGAATGACCCAACAACAATCAAAACCAAAATACATCCAGAGAGCCAACATAAATGGCATCCCAAGAGCACCAAATTCGGAAGATCAAGGAGACTGCACCACTGAATCTCACAAGTCTCCTACCGATAGAAGTTCACACCACAAACTCAGGGAGTCAGAACAGATCAATTAAAAAAGCAGAGGGAAACAAGAAGAGTCTCACAAACAGTGGGAAGAAGAAGAAACAATCCCCAAATGAAAGGAAAGGAAGAAGCCCCAGAAGAATGATAAATGAAAGAGAGGCAAGTCAACGATCACATATTGAGTTCAAAGCAATGGTTATCAGGAAGCTCAATGAGTTCACAGAGCATTACCAAAGACTACAGGGAACCCACAATGAACTCACTGCAAACTATATCAACATGAAAAAGGAAATAGAAACTATCAACAAGGGCCAAGAGGAAATGAAGGATACAATTTCTGAACTGAAGAACACAGTAGAAGGAATCAAAAGCAGGCTAGGTGAAGCAGAGGATCAGATCAGCGAGCTGGAGGACAAAGTAGAAAAAACACCCAGAAAGAGCAAGAAAAAGAAAAAAGACTCAGAAAGAATGAAGAGGTGTTAAGGGACCTGCAGGACAACATGAAATGTAATAATATCCATATAATAGGGGTACCAGAAGGAGAAGAAGAGCAAGGGAGAGAAAACCTGTTTGAAAAAGTAATGATAGAAAACTTCCCTAATTGGATGAGAGAAAAAGTCACACAAATATAGGAAGCACAGAGGGTCCCAATCAAGAGGAACCCAAAGAGGCCCACTTCAAGACACATCATAATTAAAATGGCAAAATTCCAGGAAAAAGAGAGAATCTTAAAGGCAGCAAGGGAAAAACAGGAAGTAACATACAAGTGATCCCCGATAAGGCTAGCAGGTGACTTCTCAATGGAAATGCTACAAGCCAGAAGGGAATGGCAAGAAATATTCTAAGTAATGAAAACCGAAAGCCTGCAACCATGGCTACTTTAACCAGCAAGGCTCGCAATCAAGATAGAAGGCCAAATAAGGAGCTTCCCAGACAAAAGAAGTCCAAAAGAATACACCTCCACCAAACCAGCTCTGCAAGAGATGCTAAAGGGAGTGCTTTAAGAAAAGGAAGAAAAAGAATGAAAGAGAGAAGAACACAGTTATGAAGGATATAAAATGGCAATGAATAAGTACCTATTAATAATAACTTTAAATTTAAATGGATTAATTCTCCAGTCAAAAGACATAGAATAGCTGAATGGATAAAAAATCATGACCCACACATATGCGCCTACAAGAGACCCACCTCAGAACAAAAGACCTGCACAGACCAAAAGTGAAGGGCTGGAAACAAATATTCCAAGAAAATGGACAGGGAAAAAGAGCCCTGGTAGCAATACTTATATCAGACAAAATAGACTTCAAAAAAAGGGCCATAAACAAAGACCCCAGAAGGTCAATTCATAATACTCAAGGAAAGAATCCATCAAGAAGACATACACATTATAAATATATATGCATCCAACATAGGAGCACCGAAATATATAAGGAAAATCTTGGAGGACTTCAGGAAAGATGTTGACAGCAACACAACTATAGTAGGGGATTTTAACACTGCACTGTCAAAAATGGACAGATCTTCCAAACAAAATATCAACAAAGATATTGCAGCATTGAACAATGCCCTAGATCAAAGGGCCTTAACTGATATATATATATATCAGTATATATATATATCAGTATATATATATATAACCTTTTATCTCAAAGAAGCAAAATACACATTCTTTTCAAATACACATGAAACATTTTCAAAGATAGATCACATGACAGGACACAAAACAAGCCTCAACAAATTCAAGAAAACTGAAATCATATCAAGTATTTTCTCTGACCACAAGGGACTGAAACTAGAAAGCAACCTCAAGGAAAAAACTCAAAAACACTCAAATCCATGGAGATTGAATAGCACGCTATTTAACAACGAATGGGTCAAGAATGAGATCAAGGAAGAAATCAAAACGTTTCTGGAAACAAATGAAAATGAACTCACAACAACCCAAAACTTATGCAACACAGCCAAGGCAGTCCTGGGTGGGAAGTTCAGAGTGATAAAGGAATACCTAAAAAAAGATGGAAACATTTCAAATAAACAACTTAACCCTACACTTACAAAAACTGGAGGAAAAACAAAGGCAGCCCAGAGCAAGTAGAAGGAAGGAAATAACCAAGATCAGAGCAGAATTAAATTACATAGAGACTAAAAGAACAATTTAAGTATTAATAAATCCAGCAGCTGGTTCTTTGAAAAGATAAACAAAATTGACAAGTCTTTAAGCAGATTCATCAAGAAAAAAAGAGAGAGAACCCAAATAAACACAACTGGAAATAAAAGAGGAGAGATTACAGCTGATACCACAGACAAGAAATTACTACAAAGTACTGTATGCCAAGAAATTTGAAAACCTAGGTGAAATGGTCAAATTTCTAGAAATATATGATCTTCCAAAACTCAATGAAGAAGAATCAGAAAGCCTGAACCAACCAATAACAGCAGACAAAATTGAAGCAGTAATGAAAAAACTCCCAGCACACAAAATCCCTGGACTAGATGGTTTAACAGGAGAATTTTACAAAACATTTAAGGAGGAGCTAACTCCTATCCTTCACACACTATTCCAAAAAGTCCAAGAAGACAGAATACTCCTAAATTCTATTTATGAAGCCAGTATCATCCTAATTCCAAAACCATATAAAGACACAACAAAGAAAGAAAGCTTCAGGCAAATATTGCTGATGAACATAAATGCTAAAATCCTCAACAAAATATTGGCAAACCGCACCCAGCAATACTTTAAAAAGATCATACACCATGATCAAGTGGGAGTCATCCAGGGATACAAGGATGGTACAATATTCACAAATCAATAAACATAATACATCACATAAACAAAAGGAAAGATAAAAATCACATGGTCATATCAATAGATGCGGAAAATGCATTTGATAAAGTACAGCACCTATTTATCATAAAAACACCTATCAGAGTGGGAAGAGAGGGAGCATTCCTCAACATAATAAAGGCCATATATGAAAGACCTACAGCCAACATCATACTCAATGGGCAAAAACTAAAAGTTTTCCCAGTAAGATCAGGAACAAACAAGGATGTCCACTTTCACCACTTCTATTCAACATGGTATTGGAAGTTTTAGCCACAGCAATCAGACAAGAAAAAAAAAGAAAGGTATCCAAATTGGAAAGGAGGAAGAAAAACTGTCATTGTTTGCAGATGACATGATAGTATACATAGAAAATCCTGTAGACTCCAACAAAAAATTACTTGACCTAATAAATGAATTTGGCAAAACAGTGGGATACTAAGTCAATACTCAGAAATCAAATGCATTTTTGTACATCAACAATGAAATATCAGAAACAGAAATAAGGTAAATAATCCCATTCCCTATAGCAACAAGAAAATTAAAGTACCTTGGAATAAACCTAACTAAGGAGGTAAAAGATCTGTACTCAGAAAACCACACAACACTGAAGAAAGAAATGAAGGAAGACACAAAAATATGGAAGCATGTTCCATGTTCATGGATTGGAAGAATCAACATCATCAAAATGTCCATACTACTTAAATCAATTTATAGACTCAACACAATCCCTATTAAAATACCAATGACATATTTCACAGACACCGAATAGACATTTCAAAAGTGTATATGGAACCATGAATGACCATGAATAGCCACAGCAATTTTGAGAAAGAAGAAAAAAGTAGGAGGGATCACAATACCTGATATCAAACTATACTACAGGGCCACTGTAATCAAAACAGCCTGGTATTGGCATAAGAGCAGACAATGGAAGAGAATAGAGAGCCCAGAAATAAACCCAAGTCTCTACAGGCAATTAATCTTTGACAAAGGGGGCAGAAGTGTAAAATGGAATAAAAATATTGTCTTCAACAAATGGCTTTTGGAGATCTGGACAGCTACATGCAAAAAATGAAACTCGAGCGCCAACTTACACCATACACAAAAATAAATTCAAGGTGGATAAAAGACCTAAATATAAGTCATGACACCATAAAAGTACTAGAGGAAAACATTGGTAGGAAAATCTCAGACATTCCATGCAGCAACATCTTCAATGATATGTCCCCAAGAGCAAGGGACATAGAGGAAAGAATAAACAAATGGGACCTTATCAAAATAAAGAGCTTCTGTGGGGCTAAAGAAAACAGTATTAAAATAAAAAGAGAACCAACCGTATGGGAAAACATATTTGCAAATGACACCTTGGACAAGAGTTTGATCTCCAAAATATATAAAGAACTCATATAACTCAACTCCAGGAAGACAGAAAACCCAATTAAAAAATGGGCAAAAGACATGAACAGACACTTCTCAAAAGAAGACATACAGAGGGCCCAGAGACATATGAAAAGATGCTCAACATCATTAGCCATCAGAGAGATGAAAATTAAAACCACAATGAGAGCCCTGGCTGGTATAGCTCAGTGGATTGAGTGCGGGCTGCAAACCAAAGGGTCGCCAATTCGATTCCTGGTCAGGGCTCATGCCTGGGTTGCAGGCCAGGTCCCCAGTGGGGGCCACGTGAGAGGCAACCACACATTGATGTTTCTTTCCCTCTCTTTCTCCCTCCCTTCCCTTCTGTTTAAAAATAAATAAATAAAATCTTAAAAAAAAACAACCCACAATGAGATACCACCTCACACCAGTCAGAATGGCCATCATCAACAAAGCAACAGATAACTGTTGGAGGGGTTGTGGAGAAAGGGGAACCCTACTGCACTGTTGGTAGGAATGAAGACTGGTGCAGCCACTGTGGAAAACAGTATGGAATTTCCTCAGAATAATAAAAATGGAACTGCCTTTTGACCCAGCAATTCCAGTGCTGGGATTATACCCTAAGAGCCCTGAAAAGGCTCTTTGAACCAATTCAAAAGAACCTATGTACTCCAATGTTCATAGCTGCACAATTCACAATAGCCAAGTGCTGGAAAAAACCTAAGTGCCCATCTACAAATGAGTGGATCAAGAAACAATGGTACATTTATACAATGGAATTCTACACAGCAGAGAGGAAGAAGGAGCTTATACCCTTTGCAACAGCATGGATGGAACTGGAGAGCATTATGCTAAGTGAAGTAAGCCAGGCGGTGAGGGACAAATACTATATGATCTCACCTTTAACCAGAACATAATCAACAAAAGCAAAAAGCAAGCAAAACTTAACCAGAGACATTGAAATTAAGAACAATCTAACAATAGCCAGGGGGGAGTGGATAATGAGGAGAAGGGTTTTCAGGAACCGCTATAGAGGACACATGGACAGAACCTAGGGGGAGAAGGGAGGCAGGGAAGGGAGGTGGGATTGGAGGGGTAGGGGGGAGGGGAGGGGAGAGGATGCAGATGACTGTAATTGAACAACAATAAAAAAATAAAAATAAAAAAATAAACATGTTACTGAACAATAAATGGGTTAACAACGAGTTCAAGGGAGAAAACAATAGATACCTTGAGACAAATTAAAATGGAAACACAACAATACAAAATATGTGGGACACAGCAAAATCAGTCTTAAGAGAGTAATTCATAGCAATTTTAGCCTACCTCAAGAAACAAGAAATAATCTCAAATAATCTAACTTTATACCTAAAGGAACTAGAAAAAGAACAACAAACACAGCCCAGTGTGAGTAGAAGGAAGGAGATAATAAAGAGCAGAGCAGAAATAAACAAAATAGAATAAAAAAATACTAAAAATTAATGAAATCCAGAGTTGATTCTTTGAAAAGATAAACAAGACTGATAAACCTAAAACCAGACTCATCATGAAAAAGAGAGAACTGAGGTAAATAAAATCAGAAACAAAACAGGAGAAGTAACAACAGACACCACAGAAACACAAAGGATTGTAAGAATATATTATGAACAACTATGTGCCAACAAATCAGATAATCTGGAAAAAATGGGTAAATTCTTGGAAACATGCAGTCTTCCAAAACTGAATCAAAATGAAACAGAAAATTTGAACAGACCAATTACAACTAATGAAATCAAAGCAGTAATAAAAAAAACTCACAAAAAACAAAAGTCCTGGACTCGATGGCCTCATATGTGAATTTTACCAAACATTTAAAGAACTAACACCTCAAACTAATCCAAAAATTTCAAGAGAAGGAAGACTCAAACCTCATTTTACAGGGCCACCATTATCCTGATTCCAAAACCAGATAAAAACACTGCAAAGATAGGAAATTATAGGCCAAAATCCCTGACAGACATAGAGGCAAAGATCCTCAACAAAGTATTAGCAAACCTAATTCATCAATATATTAAAAAGATCAGTCACCATGATGAAACAGAATTTATCTCTGGGATGCAAGAATGGTGCAATATCTGCAAATCAATTAACATGATACACTACATTAAAAAAAGAAGGACATAATCCTGTGATCATATCAATAGATGCAGGAAAACCCATTTGATAAAATCCAGCATCTATGTATGATAAACAAAAAAAATTTCTTAGCAAAGTAGACAGAACATATATCAACATAATAAAGGCCACATGTGACAAACCCACAGCTATCATCATACTCAGTGGAGAAAAACAGAAAAGCATTTCCCTTAAGTTCAGAAACAAGACAGAGATATACACTTTAACCACTTTTATTCAACATAGTACAGGAAATCCTAGCCACAGGAATCAGACAAGAAGGAGAAGTAAACAGCATCCTAATTGGAAAGGAAGAGGTAAAACTTTCATTTGCAGATGACATGATATTGTGTAATGGAAGACCCTAAAGATTCCTCCCCAAAATTACTAGACCTGATAAATAAATTCAGTAAAGTGGCAGAATACAAAGTAAATATTCAGAAATTGGTTGCACTTTTATACACCAATAATGAACTCCCAGAAAGAGAAACTAAGAAAACAATTCCATTTACAATTGCTTAAAAAAAAACCTATGAATAAATTTAACCAAGGACTTAGAAGAGCTGTACTTGGAAAATTATAAGACATTTAAAAAATTAAAGAAGATACAAACCATTCTCATGGATAGGAAGAATTAACATTGTTAAAATGCTTGTAATACCCAGACCAATCTATAGATTCAACAGAATTCTTTATTATTATTATTATTTCAAATGTTTTATAGTATAAATAAAATTAGCTAACATAGTTCTCACATGTGGATTTGTTCACATCACTTAATAGAGATAGAAGAAAGGATTGTATTATTCATATTCAAGCTCTCTCCTTCTCCCCTTCTCCCTTCCTCCCTCACCTCTACCTTTATCCACCCGCTCTTTCCTCTTCCCTCCCTCTCTCCCTTATTAATATTTTTGAAAGAATGAATCTTACATAATTGTAGGTAACAAACTCTTTCTTTGTTTTTATTACTATAAAGGACACATAGGCAAAACCAAGGAGGAGGGTAGAAGCAAGGGAAGGAAGTGGGTTTGGATGGGGTAGGGGGGAGGGGAGGGAAGAAAATCAATACAATTCTTATGCAAATACCAATAGCATATTTCACAGAACTAGGACAAATAATCCAAAAATTTATATGAAACCATAAAATACTCTGAATAACCACAGCAATCTTGGAAAAAAAGAACAAAGTTGCAGGTATCAAGCTACCTGATGTCAAATTATACCACAAGCAATTAAAACAGAATGGTACTGGCATACAAAAAAAATAGACACATGAAATAGAATAGAGAGTACAGAAATAAACCCATGCTTATATGATCAATTAATATATGACAAAGAGGGTAGAACATACAATGAGATAAAAAAATCTTTTAAATAAATGGCGATGGGGAAATTGGACAGATACATGCAAAAAATGAAACTAGACCACCTTCCTACACTACATACAATAAACTCAAAGTGGATTAAAGACTTAAATCTAAGACACAAAACTATAAAACTCCTAGAAGAAAGCATAGGTAGTAGTAAAATCTCTGACATTTTTCTTAGCAACATTTTTTGACATATCCCCTTGGACACAGGAAACAAACAAAAAAATAAACAAATGGGGATACATAAAACTAAAAAGGTTTTTCACAGTGAAGGAAACTATCAACAAAATGAAAAAACAACCTACTGAACTGGAGAAGACATTCATAAATGATTCATCTGACAAGGGGTTAATATCCAAAATATGTAAGGAATGCATATAATTCAACATAAAAAAACTGTCCCCCCAAAAAATCTAATTAAAAAGTGGGCATTTCTCCAAGAGGACATTCAGATGGCTAATAAACATATAAGAAGATGCTCAACATCACTAATCATCATAAAATGCAAATCAAAACTACAATGAGATATCATCTCACATCTGTTGGAATAGCTATCACGCACACATACACACACACACACAGACACACAAAATCACCAAATAACAAGGACTGGGGAGGATGTGGAGAAAAGGTGATCCTCATACATGGTTTTGGAATTGTAAATTGGTTTAGCCATTATGGAAAACAGTATGAGATTCCTCAAAAGAAGAACAATATAGCTGTTATACAATCCAGTAATTTCACTTTGGAATATGTATCCAAAAATATAAAAACACTACAGTGATCCCTCACCTGTCACGGGAGTTACATTCCAGAGACTCCCGTGATAGGTGAAAGTCCATGAAGTAGCGGCATTATATTTATTATTTATATATATTTGAAGGTTTTATAAATCCTTCCCACACCCCTATAAACCTTTC
Source organism: Micronycteris hirsuta (assembly GCA_004026765.1). Taxonomy (NCBI): domain Eukaryota; kingdom Metazoa; phylum Chordata; class Mammalia; order Chiroptera; family Phyllostomidae; genus Micronycteris; species Micronycteris hirsuta. The sequence goes on along the minus strand of PVJI01003850.1, from coordinate 105,571 downwards.
CTACACTCTTATAAACACTTCACATGCTCTTAAACACTTTCTACACTCTTAAACCTACGTACTTTTAACAACATATAAAATTCTATATGGGTACCCACCAGTGAAGTATACTACGACTTGAATGATGAAGATCATGAATTATGTAGCTGTGCAGTACTGATGACAATGAAGGTGATGGCAATGAGACGAATGTACTGCACAGCCAAGAAGAGCATTACAGCTCTTCTGAAGGCATCACTTCATCAGGCACTTCATCAGGTGGTGCAGTATCTTCACCTTGGCCTGTAACTTCTATTTCCGCTAAAGGCGTAGGTGTAACTGATCTCTTCATCCGAGTGATGAACATAGTTATGGGGAGTTGCTGGCGCTGCTTTTTCTTCTGAGAAGGTTTTTATAAACTGACATGCCACTCTCGATTGTATTTACTAAGTGCAATGAATGAAGCATCTGGGGGTCCCATTCTTCAGCCACTTGCTCAAGTTCTTTGGCCATTCTGACCACGGTTGCAAGACAATCAAGTGTTAGGCCAACCTCTTCCCCTTCTCCAAACCGTGGTTCATCTTGTTCTTCATACTCTTCTTCACTTGCTGACTTCGTCATCTCCATCAGGTCTTCATCCGTCAACGGTTGTGAGAGGACATCCACAGAGGCAGCTTCTCCATGCAGAGAAACACTCTTGAGTCCAAAGCATCTCTGAAATTTCTCAAACCAGCCCTTGCTGGCACTGAATGGGGTTGGTCTGCTGGGAGAAGCACTCGATGGTCCTGCTTCTGCATTGTTGTCCTTATCTTTATCCTTGTCACTGTCGTGAATGTTCGTGCTTTCCACAAAACTACCATAAAGTTTCTTGGCCTTCGTCTGGATGGTGCTGGTATCCAGTGAGATATTCTTCTTCCTGCAGTCATTTATCCACAAGGCTGATGCAGACTCTATCCTCACAATGGCCTTATTGTGGGAAGTGACCACCCTCTTTGCAGTCTTGTTAAAAGTCGTTGCTGTAGACTTAATACTATTCTTCTCATCTTTCTTTATGTAGCGAACAATAGATTTGTTGATCCTGTAATGGCGGCCTATAGCCGTGTAGCTTTTGCCTTCCTTTTAACATGTTGAGAAGTTTCACCTTTTCTTTGATGGTAAGCATATTCATCTGGTGCTTGGGTTCACTGCCAGAAGCCTTAGAAGGCACAGAACGTTTGGGTGGCATTGTAGGGCTTGAAATAAATTCAAACTTTTACAAAAATTTCACAAAAACACAACACTGCAGAGAAACACTATGTGCAGTGATCAGACGTTGATGTGAAGTGGACAAGGAGAGATGCTGAACATATGGGCACAGTGCGGGAGAGCAAACAGACTGACACTACAGTCGCTGAGCCAATCAGCGCCCACGATACAGAACACAGTGCTGTGGTTGGTCACCTTCCATTCCATCAGCCAATAGTATGCCTTGTACAATATTGCATTGGCAAACTTGTGCAAGTGGTAGTGGCATACTGCATTTCCATTGTGTACAGTATGGTATTCATCCGCTGATGAATACATACTGTATTTTATTTTGATTTAATATTATTTTAATATGTTTGAATTAACATTTTTAAATATTTTTATATTGCTTTAAATTTTTAGGCAAAAATAATTAAAATCATAAAATTATATAAATACCTATGATATAGTGAAAACTGCGATATAGAATTAGATATATATATTTTTAAAAACCCGTGATACAGTGAAGCTGCAATAAGTGAACCACGATTAGTGAGGGACAACTGTATTTCAAGAAGGTCTATGTGCACTGACACATTATTTAAAATAGTCAAGATAAGGAAGCGACCTAACTGTCCATCGAAAGATGAATGAATGAAGATGTGGAGGACACATGGACAGAGCCAAGGGGGAGGAGGGAGGCGGGGGAGGGAGGTGGGGTTGGAGGGGAGGGGGAGGTTAAGGGAGAGGATGCAGATAACTGTAATTGAACAACAATAAAGTAATTATTAAAAAAAAAAGATGCGGTGTATATACAGGGGTAGGCAAAAGTAGGTTTACAGTTGTTCATATGGAAAATAATACAATAATTGATGCATCAATAGAAGAATACCTGTTTTTGTGTACTCACAATTGTAAACCTACCTTTGCACACCTCTGTATATGTAATGGAATGTTACTCAGCAATAAAAATAAGAATGAAATCTTGCCATTTTTACAATGTGAATGCACCTAGAGAATGTTATGCTAAGTGAAATAAGTTAGACAGAGAAAGACAAATACCATAGGATTTCACTTATATGTAGAATCTAAGAAAAAAAATCAATAAGCAAAACAAAACAGAAAGAGACCCAGAGATGTAGAGAACAAGGTGATGGTTGTTGCCAAAGGAAAGAGGGGTGGGGGATGGGTGAATTTAAAAAAATATATGACAGTTACATTTTTAAAAATCAAAAGAAAAGAGAACTATGGACCAAAATATCTCATGAACACAGGTGCAAAAGTCTTCAACAAAATTTTATAATTGAATATAGTAATATATAAAAAAAGTAATATGTTATTACCATGCTTGGTTTATCCCAGGAATGCAAAGTTGATCTAACATCCAAAATCAATTAATATATTCCTCTATATTAATAGAATAAGAGGGGAAATCATACGATCATTTTGAATGATGTAAATAAAGCATTTGAAAAAATTTAACACATTTGATCTATATGTTCAATTCTATCCCAGTAAAAATCCAGTCTTTATTAAAAGAGAAATTTACAACAAAATTTAAAAGTTTATATGGGAAGGTAAGGGACCTACAAGAGCCCATACAATCTTGAAAAAGAATAGGGTCAGATGACTTACACAATCAGATTTCAAGACTTTCTATAAAGCTATATCAATCGAGACTGTGATTTTAGCCCTGGCTGGTGTAGCTCAGTGGATTGAGTGCTGGCCTGCAAACCAAAGGGTTGTTGGTTTGATTCCCAGTCAGGGCACATGCCTGGGTTGCAGGCCAGGTCCCCAGTAGGGGACACATGAGAGGCAACCACACATTGATGTTTCTCTCTCTCTCTCTCTCTCTCTCCCTCCCTCCCTCCCTTCCCTTCTCTCTAAAAATGAATAAATAAAATCTTAAAAAAAAAAGACTGTGATTTTGGTGTAAGAATAAATCTGTAGATCTATGAAAAAGAAGAGTCCAGAAATAGACCCACACAAATGATCAGCTGATTTTTTTGCCATGTAACCAGAGTAATTCAATGGGGGAAACTATTGCTTTTTAAACATATGGTGCTTGAACAATTAAATATGTTTATAGAATAAAAGAAACTCCAATCCTTATTTTGCACATGCTAAAAATTTAAGAAAAAACCATAGATCTAAATGTAAGAGGTAAAACTCTTTAAAGTCTGGAAGAAAGCATAGGAAAAAAATCTTTGTGACATTGGGTTAGGCAAAAATTTTCTTAAATGGAATGCAAAAGGCACATTATATGAAAGAAAAATAATAAAATAGATCTCATTTTTACTATTTAAAATCACATACTTATTACACATTCTCAATTAGGTTTTTAAAAGTTCTTATTGTTTTCTGATAACAAAATAAATATATTTGTTATTACAATTCAAACAATGCCACTCACAGAGAACCCTAAGGAATACATATACATATTATATAGGTTTTCTAATAGTAGTGAGATTATAATATACCTATTATTCTATAACTTAGTTTTTCCCACTTGATATAAATTGTGAACAACATTTCCTATCAACACATACATGTCTAACTCATTCATTTAAAAAGCTGCATAACAAGCTAAATAATGGTTGTATCAAAATCTATTTAACCACGGACTTCCGGCAAGATGGAGGTGTAGGTAGACACACTGTGCCTCCTCACACAACCAAAAGAGGAAAAACAGCAATTTAAGTAAACAAAAACAGCCAGATCTGACAGAAAATCGAACTGAGTGGAAGTCTGACAACCAAGGAGTTAAAGAAGACACATTCATCCAGACTGGTAAGCAGGGCAGAGCCAGGCAGGAAGCACGTGGCGAGCAGGGTGGAGAACGCACAGCGAGCGGGGCGGGGAGCGCACTGCAGGACAACAGTTTGTGAAATGGTACTGGCAGCGCTGCAGCTGCCAGGAGAGACCCGAGAATGGCGTGCCTGACCAAAACGCGGCCAGCACCCGGCCCACCTGGACCCAGCGGGGCCGAGGTTGGTGGACCGGGCGGGCCCTCATTCGTGTGCAGATAAATTGGAAGAAAAAGCTGGGATCGGAGCGGACTGAGCAGCAACCCACCAACTCGGGGAAATAAGACTTCAAACCACCAATTGAGGGCACCTGTGGGGGCTGAGGTGGTGGTGGGAGGAACTCCCGGCCTCACAGGAGAGTTCACTGGGGAGACCTGCCCACTCACCCCGGAGCCAGCGCAGGGGGGCCCAACTTGCTTGGGGGTAGCAGTGCAGAGAGCGGAGCAAACGCCATTGTTCTCTCAAGACCTGCCCCCACAGGCCGAGTCACAACACAACGACAAGGGTTACCCTACCCCCACAGATAGCGTCACAAAATAGTGACGTGAGTTGACCCGCCCTAGTGAACACCTAAGGCTCCGCCCCTTAAAGTAACAGGCTCACCTAGAAAAAAAATGGCTCAAATGAAAGAACACATCAAAGCTCCAGAAAAAATACAACTAAGTGACGAAGAGCTAGCCAACCTATCAGATACACAGTTCAAAGCACTGGTAATCAGGATGCTCACAGAATTCGATGAAAAATTGTTGCAATTACTTGAACAAATGAAGGATAATATAAAGGAAATGAGGGGAAATCTGCAGGGAACTAATAAGGATGAGAAGGAAACTGGGACTCAAATCAATGGAGTGGACCAGCAGAAAGAAAAAAAAAAACATCCAAACAGAAAAGAATGAAGAAACAAGAATTCAAAAAACTGAGGAGAGGCTTAGGAACCTCCAGGACATCCTTAAACATCCCAACATCCAAGTCATAGGTGTGCCAGAAGGAGAAGAGGAAGACCAAGGAATTGAAAACTTATTTGAACAAATAATGAAGGAGCACTTCCCCAAGCTGGTGAAGGAAATAGACTTTCAGGAAGTCCAGGAAGCTCAGAGAGTCCCAAAGAAGTTGGACCCAAAGAGGAACACACCAGGACACATCATAATTACATTACCTAAGATTAAAAAGAAGGAGAGAATCCTAGAAGCAGCAAGAGAAAAGGTGACAGTTACCTACAAAGGAATTCCCATAAGACTGTCAGCTGATTTCTCAAAAGAGACTTTGCAGGCAAGAAGGGGTTGGAGAGAAGTATTCCAAGTCATGAAAGGCAAGGACCTACATCCAAGAATACTCTATCCAGCAAAGTTTTCATTTAGAATGGAATGGCAGATAAGGTGCTTCCCAGATAAGGTCTAGTTCAAGGAGTTCATCATCAACCAGCCTTTATTGTATGAAATGGTAAAGGGATTTATATAAGAACATAATCAGCAAAAGAAAAAAGGAAGCAAAATATAACCAGAGACATTGAAATTAAGAACAATCTGACAGTATCCAGAGGGGCGGGGGGAGGGGACAATGAGGGGAAGGGTTTTCAGGAACTACTATAAAGGACACAAAGACAAAACCAAGGGAGAGGGTGGAAGCAAGGCGGGGAGGTGGGTTTGGCTGGGGTTGGGGGATGTGGTGGGGGGAAAATGCAGACAACTGTAAATGAACAACAATAAAGTAATTTAAAAAATTTATTTAACCAGTCCATATTGGGGGCATTAAAGCTGTTTTCAATATTTTTGCTATTACAAATGATGTTTTTTTATTTTTTCATTCCTAGTATTTCTGAATAATATATTACTAATTGTGTGATAGTAGGTGTGTACACTTTAAATTTAGATATATTCTAGTTAATTTCTCTGCCAAAATGGTTATATCAATTTACATTCTCACCAATAGGAGAACAAAGTGTTTACTTTCCCATAGGCTTGCCATTGAAGGATGATACTGTTGTTACTTGTATAATTTTTTATGTGTGGCCAATCTGCTAAATTAAAAATGGTATCTCATTTTTATTTTTAATTTATATTTGATTATAAATGAGAGCATACTTGCTTTTTATGTTTATTGACTATTATAGTTCTTCTTGGGTGAATTGCTTATTTTTCTGTTGGGTTGTTTGTCTTTTCCTTATTGATTTTTAGAAGCACTTTGCATATTACAGATATTGACTGTTACTTCATTATATGCATTGCAAATAGTCTCTCCCAGTTAATTGTTTGCCTTTTAAATTTGTTTATAGTATCTTTTACTATAAGGGACTTGAAACTTTTAATGTAGCCCAATGGATTAATCCTTTTCTTTATAGCTTCTGCTTTCTGTGCAATGCTTAGAAATTCCATCCCTACCCCAAAGTTACCAAAAAAAAGTTTTACATTTTCTTGAAGAATGTGGTAAATTTTTGGCAACTGTATTGGTTTTAATGCTTAAGCTTGATGTTTTAATGCTTATGCTAGGTGTTTTTACCTTATTCTGTTTAATCTTTTGTGTGCCTGAAATATTTCACAATATTTTTTAATAAAGAAATTAGGAGGGGTAAAAAACGTGAGTTTTTGATGGGGTTGCACTGCCAGAAACACATCCAAGTCTGGCAAAAACAAACAAACAAAAGACTATATGACATTATCTCTAAGCCTAAGCAGTCTCTAACATCTAGAATCTGCACCATCAGAAACTAGTTACTAAAGAGATGAAAACATCAATGCCTACCTCAGACATGGGGTAAAGGGTATGCAGGAAACCACCTCTCAAAGAGTCGAACTGGGGCAACTGAACTGGCTGCCCAAAAAACTCATGAAGAAGTTCTGACACATGCTACAACATGGATGGACTTTGACATTATGCTAAGTGAAAGACACCAGTTTCAAAAGACCAGAAAGTGTGAGTTTCCATTTGTATGATATGTCCTTAACAGGGTCAGAACTCAGATTAGTGTTTACCAGGGGCTGGGGAAGCAGGAAATGGAGAATAATAGCTAATGGGTACAGGGTTTCTTTGGGTGATGATTAATATTTTCTAAGATTAGACAGGTAATAGTTGAATTACCTGAATACACAACTCTGAACATACTAAAAGCCATGATATACCCATTTACCACTAATCTGCTTTTCTATGTCATGGCCTTTGTCAGTACTTTGTTCCTTTCTATCACCAAATAATATTCCATTGTATTCACTCATCAGTTGGTCCGCATTTAGGTTGTTTCCACCTTTTGGCCCTCATGAACAATGCTATTATGAACATTAGTGTACAAGTGTTTGTGTGGACATGTTTCTATGGCTCTTGGGTACATACCTAGGAGTTGCATTGCTTAGTCACATGGGAATTCTATGTCAAACATTTCCCAATATTTTTTAAAATATATTTTATTGATTATGCTATTACAGTTGTCCCATTTTTCCTCCTTTATTCCCCTCCACCCTACACTCCCCCCATTCCCTGCCCTTTAGTTTTTGTCCATGGGTCATACACATAAGTTCTTAGGCTTCTACATTTCCTATACTACTCTTAACCTCCCTCTTTCTGTTTTCTACCTACCGCTCATGCTACTTATTCTCTGTACTTTTTCCTCCTCTCTCCCCCTCTCACTCCCCTCTTGATATCCCTCCATGCCTTATATAAATCCCTTTAACATTTCATACAATAAAGGCTGGCTGATGATGAACTCCTTGAACTAGACCTTATATGAGAAGCACTTTATCTGCCCTTCCATTCTAAATGAAAGTTTAGCTGGATAGAGTATTCTTGGATGTAGGTCCTTGCCTTTCATGATTTGGTATACTTCTCTCCAGCCCCTTCTTGCCTGCAAAGTCTCTTTTGAGAAATCAGCTGACAGTCTTATGGGAATTCCTTTGTAGGTAACTGTCTCCTTTTCTCTTGCTGCTTCTAGGATTCCCTCCTTATTTTTAACCTTGGATAATGTAATTATGATGTGTCTTGGTGTGTTCCTCTTTGGGTCCAACTTCTTTGGGACTCTCTGAGCTTGCTGGACTTTCTGGAAGTCTATTTCCTTCGCCAGATTGGGGAAGTTCTCCTCATTATTTGTTCAAATAAGTTTTCAATTCCTTGGTCTTCCTCTTCTCCTTCTGGCACTCCTATGACTTGGATGTTGCAATGTTTAAAGATGTCCTGGAGGTTTCTAAGCCTCTCCTCATGTTTTTGAATTCTTATTTCTTCATTCTTTTCTGGATGAATGTTTTTTTCTTCCTTCTGGTCCACACCGTTGATTTGAGTCCCAGTTTCCTTCTCATCCCTATTGGTTCCCTGCACATTTCCCCTCATTTCCTTTAGCATATCCTTCATTTGTTCATCTAATTGCAACCAAATTTCAACCAATCCTGTGAGCTTCCTGATTACCAGTGTTTTGAACTGTGCATCTGATAGGTTGGCTATCTCTTCATCACTTAGTTGTATTTTTTCTGGAGCTTTGATCTGTTCTTTCATTTGGGCCATTTTTTTTTCTCAGCGAGCCTGTTACTTTAAGGGGTGGAACCTTAGTTGTTCACCAGGGCGGGGTAACCCACACCGTTGTGTTGTGATGCTGCCTGTGGGGGCGGGGCCTGAGCAAACAATGGCGCTTTCTCAGCTCTCAGCACTTTCCCCGCTACCCACAAGCAAGTTGGGTCCCTCTATGCTGGCTCCAGGGTGGGTGGGTGGGCTTTTGTAGTTCCAAGTCCCTGTGGGTCTCTCCAATAAACTCTCCTGTGAGCCTAGGAGTTCCTCCTGCTGCCGCCTCAACCCCCACAGGTGTTTTCAATCAGTGGTTTGAGGCTTTATTTCCCAGAGATGGTGGGTTGCTTGGTCTGGTCCACTCCCCAGCTTTTTCTCCCAGTTTATCTGAGTGCAAGTGAGGGACTGCCTGGTCCACCAGTCTCGGCCCCACTGGGTCCGGGTGTGCCAGCCATAGGTTTCTCCAAGTGCGCTGGCCATGGGTTTCACTGAGTGCATCCACTGTGGGTCTCTCCAAGCAGCTACAGCGCTGCTTCCACCGCTCCACAAACCGCTGTCTCACCGTGTGCTCTCTGCCCGGCCCCGCTCCACTTATCGGTCTGGATGAATGTGTCTTCTTTAACTCCTTGGTTGTTGGACTTCCACTCAGTTCTATTTTCTGCCTTTTCTGGCTGTTTTTCCTCTTTTGGTTGTGCGAGGAGACACAGTGTATCTACCTATGTCTCCATCTTGGCCAGAAGTCCCATTTCCCAATATTTTTGCTAGCAATCCTTGAGATATGCTATGGGCTAGGGCCTACTGCTGTGGTTACCTACTCTCCCCTTTCCCACATGGGAGTTGATATATTTTTCCTTTCCTTTCTGAACAGGTCATGTTAATGGTGATGGAGTGTTAAGTTTAGATCTCAGCACTGGATCACTAGAATCCTGATCCTGGGGCTGGATGTTTAACAATAAGAGACAGTGTGTTGCTTCCAGTCTTCCTTTCTCCATTGCTACTATAACAATTTAGTACAGACTTAGAAGCTGAAAACAACATTCATTTACCATTGTGTCTTACATTTCTGTGGGTAAAGGATCCAGGCAGAGCATGCCTCAGTTGAGTTATCTTCTTAGGGTTTCCCAAGACTGAAATCAAGGTGTTGGCAGATTGGGCTCTTTCCTGAAGGCTTACTGGGTAAGAGATCACTGCTCATTGAGGTGGTTGGCACAATTATTTGTTGTTGTAGGACTGAGGTCCCTATTTGTTTTCCAGGTGACCCCCTCCATCTTCAAAGCAGCAATTTGCTTCAAATCCTTCTTGAGAGTTGAATCTTTTTCCCTTCTGCTAGCATTCTCTAACTTCCTCTTCTGATTTCTTCTTTCACCACTTGCCAGGGAAAGTTCTCTGCTTTTAAGGGCTCACATGATTACACTGAGCCCACCAGTATAAGCTATGATCATCTCCCTATTTTAAGGTCAACTGATTAGTAATTTTACATATGAAAAGTCCGTTTGACTATGTAAGGAACAAATTTACAGGTATTAACAGTTTCCAGAGATTAAGGGGCCATCTTTAGAGGACACAGTTCTGTCTAGGACACATCCCTCTGATATGAACATGGGGAGGATTGTCGCGGATTTCGACCTGCAAAATCCGTGGGGGGACCACTCCGATCGCGTGAATCAATCTTACCCAGAGACACGCTTGGAGGTGAGAATCCGGCGACCACGGGTCTCCTCCACCAGAGGATGCTTATGGATGTTGGACAGTCAAAGTGTGAGCTGAGGTGGGCTTCTGTGGGTTTTGCCACCCAATATCCATTCCCATTTTTCTGAAACTATAGCCTGATTTCCTCTGGGGTGACTGCCCTGCCCCCAGTCAGTTGCTCAAGGTGGGCTCATGACTCAGGCTGGGCCAGTCTGGCCACTGTGTGCTCCTGGCTGCAGAGGCTGATTCAGCGATGAACATATGACCCAACTAAATATGATAGAAATTTGCAGAAGAGAATTTTCTGAAAATAGATCTCACATTCTTCCTGCTGACCTTGGGCATGAAAAGATGTAGGGGCTGGAACTGCTGCAGCCATTTTGCAACCAGGAGGACAGCACCTCTTAAAGAGGAGCCTGTGTTCATGTGTGAATGTGATATGTGCCCCAATTAGAGTTGCCTGAAACAGTCCAACCTAGAGGTTTTGGTTCTGTGAGCCAATAAATTCCCTTTTTCCCCCTTAAACATATGCAACCAATTGAATGCCTAAAGTGTGTGCTTTAGTCTTGACAATGTGCATCTGTGAATATACATAGTCTTTGAATGTTGGATGCTAAGTGTGGCCAGAAAGATAAGAGTCTGAGGCATGGGAACAAAATGTCCTATGTGTGGGGAGAAGCTCTGCTGGAGGACAAAGTTTGGAGTGGTTATTTTTTATAGAAAAGAGGGTTTTTTCATTTGGGGTAACTTTTAACTTCAGTATAAGTTCTCATATACTCTTCACAATAGATATATCTATTGTTCACATTTTATCCTATTTGTTTTATCATTTTCTGTATAATAATGTGTAATGTTCATTGAGATATGCATATTTTCTCTAAAACATTTGAGAGTATGTTGGTGACACAATGCCCCTTTTTTCAAAAAATGTATTTTATTGATTATGCTATTGCAGTTGTCCCATTTTCCCCCCTTTACTCTCCTTCACCCTGCACCCCTCTCACCCCAGCATTCCACTCCATTTAGTTCATGTCCATGGGTTGTACATATAAGTTCCTTGGCTTCTATATTTCCTATACTATTCTTAACCTCCCCCTGTCTATTTTCTGCTTATCATTTATGCTTCTTATTCTCTGTACCTTTTCCCCCTCTATCCCTCTCCCCCAGTGATAACCCTCCATGTGATCTCCATTTCTGTGACTCTGTTCCTGTCTAGTTGTTTGCTTAGTTCATTTTTGTTTGTTTTTGTTTTTAGGTTCAGTTGTTAATAGTTGTGAGTTTATTATCATTTTGCTGTTTGTAATTGTGATCATCTTCTTTTTCTTAGATAAGTCCCTTTAACATTTCATATAATAATGGCTTAGTGATGATGAACTCCTTTAACTTGACCTTATCTGGGAAGCACTTTATGTGCCCTTCCATTCTAAATGATAGCTTTTCCGGATAGAGTCATCTTGGATGTAGGTCCTTGCCTTTCATGACTTTGAATACTTCTTTCCAGCCCTTTCTTGCCTGCAAGGTTTCTTTTAAGAAATCAGCTGATAGTCTAATGGGAACTCCTTTGTAGGTGACTGTCTCCTTTTCTCTTGCTGCTTTTTAAGCTTCCCTCTTTATCTTTAATTTTGGGTAATGTAATTATGATGTGCCTTGGTGTGTGCTTCCTTGGGTCCAACTTCTTTGGGACTCCCTGAGCTTCCTGGACTTCCTGGAAGTCTATTTCCTTTGCCAGATTGGGGAAGTTCTCTTTCATTATTTTTTCAAACAAGTTTTCAATTTCTTGTTCTTCCTCTTCTCCTTCTGGCACCTGTATAATTTGGATGTTGGAATGTTTAAAGTTGTCCTGGAGGCTCCTCAGCCTCTCCTCATTTTTTTTGAATTCTTGTTTCTTCATTCTGTTCTAGTCGAATGTTTCTTTCTTCCTTCTGCTCCAAACCATTGATTTGAGTCCCAGTTGCCTTCCCGTCACTGTCGGTTCCCTGTACATTTTCCTTTATTTCACTTTTCATAGTCTTCATTTTTCCTCTATTTTGTGACCATACTCAACCAATTCTGTGAGCTTCCTGATTACCAGTGTTTTGAACTGTGCATCTAATAGGTTGGCTAACTTTTCATCACTTAGTTGTATTTTTTCTGGAGCTTTGATTTGTTCTTTCATTTAGGCCATTTTTTTTTTTTTTGGTCTCAGTGCACCTGTTACCTAGTAAGGGGCAGAGCCTTAGGTGTTTGCCAGGGCGGGATAACCCAAGTCACTCTGTCGTGACACTGTTAGTGGGGGAGGGGTCCAAGAGGGAACAGTGCTGCTTGCTCTGCTCTCTGCTGGCTTCCAGTCACTTTGCCACTACCTATAACCTAATTGGGCCCTTCTGGTGCTGATTCCCAGGTGGGTGCATTTGTGTATGTTCTGGGACCATGTGGGTCTCTCCAGTGAACTCCAAACTCTCCTGTGAGACTGGGAGTTTCTCCTGACACCACATGGGTTTCTTTTCATGGGTTTTTTCTGCCAGAGGTTTTGAGGCTTTATTTTCCCACTCTGGGACCCTGGGTTTCGTGGTCTGTCTCACTCCCCAGTTGCTCCTCCCGGCTTATCTGCATGCAAATGTTGGACCGCCCACTCCAGCAGCCACTACCTTGCCTGCTCTGCCAGGTGCTGCCTTGTCGCAAGTCCTCTCCACCCCAGCTGCCATTGTCACCCCTCCTACCGCTCCTCTTCAACTCCTTGGTTGTCAGACTTCTATACAGTTCGATTTCCTGTCAGTTCTGATTGCTTTATGTTTTAAATTTGTTGTTGTCCTTCTTTCTATTGTGCAAGGAGGCACAGTGTGTCTACCTATGCTTCCATCTTGGCCGGAGTCTTACAGGTTCCCACAATGTCCCTTTATGAGCACATATTTCAGTGTATATTTCCTAAGAACAAGGACATTCTCTTAACATAAACATTTATCACACTTATCAAAATAGGGACAATTAGCCCTGGCTGGTGTGGCTCAGTGAATTAAGTGCCAGACTGTGAACCAAAGGGTCACCAGTTCAATTCCCAATCAGGCTACATGCCTGGGTTGCAGGCCTGGTCCCCGATGGGGGTTGTGTGAGAGGCAACCACACATTGATGTTTCTCTCCCTTTCTTTTTCCCTCTCTTCTCCTCTAAAAATAAATAAAATTAAAAAGAAGAACAAAACAGCGACAATTACCACTGATACAATTCTATTATCTAGCCCCACAATTCATATTCAAATGTCATTAATTGTCCCCAAAATGTCCTTTATAGCTATTTCTTAACTGATGGAGAATTTAGTTGAGAATTACACAATGCATTTGGTTTTCATGTCCCTTTAGTTGAAGAAGTGATATTTGAACTCAGCTTGAAACTCAAAGTGAGTCCTGAACTTCCAGGAGAGAAAAGAGAGAAGAGCAACAGCCTTGGTGGGAGGTACCACTGCTGCCATTCAAATGCGGATTTGAGTCACTTAAGGTGCTTTCAAGGCAACTAGAAGTGACTTAGACAACACAGACATTTAATTTCCTCAGGTAACAGGTCTAGAGGTAGAAGCTCTAAGCTTGGGGTAGCAGCTCTGTGATGTCCTCAGGGACCCAGGTTCTTTTGTTTCTGCTCAGCATCCTCCGAGTGCTAGTTCCTTCCCTGATATCTCACCACATGCTCTCCACTGAGCTGCCACATCCACCTACCATAGTTCTAGCACTAGTTTGTTTAAGGAGCATGTATTCATTTCTTGGGCTGCCATAACAAGTACCATGGCCTGGGGTGCTCAAATAGCAGACATTTATTTCCTCACTGTTCTGGAGTCTGGAAGTCTGAGATCAACATCTTGGCACCGTTAGTTTCATGGGGGTCTCTCTCCTTGGCTTGCAGACAGCCATCTTCACACTGTTTGTTCACTTGGTTATCCCTCTCTGTGTGTGTCCTAACTTCTGTTCTTATAAGGACACTGTTGAATTAGAGCCCACCCATATGAACTCATCTCTCCTTGATTACCTCTTTAAAAGACCTATTTCCAAATACAGTCGCCTTCTGAGGTACTGGGGATTAGGACTTCAGCATAGGAATTTCAGGTAGACACAGATCAGCCCAACCAGAGGGAAAGAGACAATTCTCCTTATGTTTCTCTCTTGCCAAAAGGAAAACTACTGACAGAAGTCCTGGGCAGACTTGACAATCACTGAACATTAAGTTGCAGCTTTGAGAGGTGGAAATAGCCAGGAGGCCTCCTATGTCAAGTCCAAGCTTTGTTTCCCACAGACTGTGTGTCCCTGTGCAATTGGCTTCCTTCCCTGGGTTTCCATCCACCTATTAATGAGGACAGATAATAGCTATAATTTATCAAGGGCAAATTCACTGTCAGGTTGGGCACTGGGATTTTCTCCACCTCCCAGCACCTGGCTAGTATGGTGTGTCAGGATAGCTCCTGACCCATGCACATTCTAACACCTGCCCATGAGATAAAACTCTTTTGCATGAACACTACTCTTGAAGATCCTTTAAGTCACCCTTTAAGTGCTGTGTACCCCAGTTTTGTATTCCCAGCCCTGTGCACCAATATGTATGCAAAACCCTAGAATATATACAAATATTTTACCTGTTTTTAAACACTATTTAAATGGAATCTACATGTGTTGTCCTGTGACTTGTTTTTTCTCTCTCACACAGTGTTGTTGGTGAGAATCCTCCACACTGGTGAGTGGTGTTATTGATGTATGGTATAACATGATTCCTTTATCCTTACCCCCGTGAACAGACTTTTGGGTTGTTTCCAGGAGTGTTGTTACTGGGGTTATGGATGTTTTTAATTGGTGCTGCTGAGACCTTTACCTGTGAGTGGAACTGCCGAGTTGACAAGTATGCATCTCTTTATTAGTATCACCAAATACCTCTCCAAAGTGAAGTTATACATATTCGATCCCACCTCACTGAGTCCTTGTTACCGTACCTCTCCACCAACATTTGGGCCTACCAGTCAGTCCTTCAGATTTTTCTACAGGATATGGATAAATTTGCCCACTCATGTGCTAGGCAAATTTATGATTTCTTTGCCAGGGACAGAAGCCCCTCTCATAACATCCATGTGCTACCCACAGGTCTTGCCTGAGCATGTTCTACTGTAGGCTGAGACCATCCTGTGCTCATTGTTAGTGTATGCAAGGCAATGGAAGGCAGAAAACAGCTTATTTGCATGGTTATTTCCCTCTTTCCCTATCTCTGAGTCTCTGTCTCTCAGTGTCTGTCTCTCTGTCTCTTTCTCTGTCCATCTGTCCCTTTATCTCTCTGTTTATGTCTATCTCTGTATTTCAGTCACTCTCTTTCCTTATCTCTTTGTTTCTTTGTCTCTGTCTCTCTTTCTGATGAGGATGTGCTTCCCCACACTGGGAGGAGAAACACTCATCATGGAGGATGCTTGGTGCTTACAGAGCTGAGAAGAGGATAGCCCCCACTGGACTGGAGTTGAAGCAAGTTAAGCTGAATCCTCAAGTTGGGAGGTTCCTCTCATGCTGGCCAGACAGGACTCTTTAGTCACACTGCCTACCTGGGATGCACTGGCCTCTGTGGACCTGTCACCCAGGATGCCCTCATAGGACTAAAGTTGTTTTGTGGACTCTAATTGATTTGGTCATTGTGATAAAATGACCAAATCTATTTGTTCACTATTTCGTGAGGTCCTACTATGTGAAAGACTATGTCTTCGAAGCTCTGATAAAGAGGTAAACAACACAGACAAAGTCCCATTGCCACCTCTGGCTAGTTTGTTTTCAAAGTTATCCCTGTTCTTCCTTGCTCTGTTCTATATTATGTGGTGTGGGGGGGTGGGGAGCCCATCCTTGCAGGGTAAATTTCCAAGATTGCCTTGCTAGCTGGTTCCCTGTGGATTCAGCCAAAGGTGGCTCTGAAGGGGTATAAATATGTAGGAGAAAAGGAAAAGACAGTATTTCTTCCCATTCTTCCCTGTCTCAGGTGGCATCTCTAGTTGTGGCTATGTTCCTTCAGTGGCCCCAGCTCTCACAGGACAGGCCTGCTGAACATCCTCTGGGTTACAGCAGGCTCTGGACTTGGAATATACTATCTCCTCCCTTTTTCTCTCCAGCCCTAAGAAAAGCAGCAGCTCCCTGCTACTTATTGCTGGCTTGTCTCACTGTCCCCTGTTCTTAGCAGTTTCGTTGCTTACACAATTTTTTTAAATTTTATTTTACTTTTGTTCAATTACAGTTATTTGCATCCTCTCCCCTCCCCTCCTCCCTTCCCCTCCAGCCCCCCTCCCCCGCCAGCCTCCCTCCTCCCCCTTAGTTCTGTCCATGTGTCCTCTACAGTGATTCCTGAAAACTCTTCTCCCCATTGTCCCCTCCCCCCTCTCCCCTGTCTATCATTAGACTGTTCTTAATTTCAATGTCTCTGGTTATGTTTTGCTTGCTTTCTGCTTTTGTTGGTTATGATCCGGTTAAAGGTGAGATCATATGGTATTTGTCCCTTCATTGCTTACACAATTATGTGTAAAGTTTTAAATTAAGTTTTAAACTTTCCAAGTGGTTTCTATTTTCCTGGATGGACCTTGAAGATATGGTCCCTCTTGCACACCTCCATCTGGGGCCTGGCTTGGAACCAGGCATGTGTCCTGACAGGGAATAGAATTTGTGACCTTTCGATTTGCAGGCCAGCACTCAATCCACTGAGCCACACTAGCCAGGGCTGGTCTCTCTTTTTATGTTGTTTATATTAGAATGGAGAGAGATGGACAATAAACAAACAAATAGTTATGGTAAATGCTATGAAGAAAACAGGGTCCTTCTCTATAGTGAAGCTAATCCTTGGAGTATGGGGGCAGAGAAAGGCCATTGAGGAGAGAAGTAAGGTGTGCAGACTAGAAGAGGAAAGAAGCAAGCCAACATTTATTGAGCACCTACTATGTGTCACACAATTTAGTGATAGTCTTTACAAGAACTCTAGACAGATATATTTGTGTCAGAGTCTTTTAGATATCCCCCAGAATTCATTCTCTTTCTTTGGCTGAGCACATGGCTTCCCAGACAAAGACTACATTGCCCATCCTCCTTTGCTGCTCGATATGGTCAATGTGACTAGGCTCTCGCCCAGGGGTGTCAAACTCGTTTTCACCAGGGACCACATCAGCCTCATGGTTGCCTTCAAAGGGCTGAATGTAATTTTAACTCCTTAACAATTAAGGAGTACTTACATGTTTACAGTCCTAAAATTATTTCGGCCCTTCGAAGGCAACTGCGGGGCTGATGTGGCCCCTAGTGAAAATGAGTTTGACACCCCTGCTCTAGCCAATAGGATATAGGTGAATGTTTAATTTTTAGTAAACTTCCTTAAGAGAGAGCTGATGCATAGTCTTTGTCTTTTTTTGTTCACTTCTTCCTTCCCGTTTCTTAGAATGTAGACATGATGGTAGCCACCATCTTGGATCATGAGGTGATGGTGGCAATGAAGGCCTTGAACCAGGAACAACAAGATGTCTTGGTTTATGTCACCCAGAAGTGGCATAACAGCCCTGGATCACCTACTTCTGAATTTTCATATGACATAAAAATAAACTTTTATCTTGTTATGTGCAGCATCTGCTCCTAACAATACAACACTAATGTTTTTGACAGGTGAGGCTCAGAGAGGGGAAATAACTTGCCCTTGGGTCTCATAGCTGTTTTTATAGCAGAACAGAGACTCAAAATCAAGGCCGTCTGCTTTCAAGAACCCTTCTGCTCCACCATCCTACCCATGGATCCTATGCCCATATGGATGCATGTAAGAATTCCCAAGGAAGTGAGCCAGTCCTATGCATGTCGATAGCCCCACCTCTCTGTCTCATTTCTCATTCCAATAAGGATGTATAGCTCTTTGCTAATAAAAAAAGTTTGCAGTTTGGGAAGATGAGATGTTGGAGGAAGATGCGGTGAGATAGGTAGGAGTGGAGTCCACTTCCCCCTGTGCACAGGTGAAACACCTCGCTGATCTTCTGAGAAACAGAGTGAACAGCCAACAGTACTGCAGCATATATGAAGATTGAAGAGCAAAATTGTACAGGGCATAGAAAAATCAGCCGGTAAGGAGGGAGCTTCAGGACAATAAGGTCCCTGGGTTCAGTGTGGGGACTAGGGAGGCAGCAGACCCAGGCCCGGTGCCAGCCAGGTCTGCAGCAGGGTTCTTGGGAGAGAGTCAGGTCAAGGGCTCCCTCCCCTGCCAACAAGGCTGGCGCAGCACCAGGAGAGACCTGGTTGCTTGAAGCTGCAGGGAGGGGAAAAGGAAAAAGTGGCAAACACACAGGGGGCTGTGAGCACCCACGGAGACTGTGTGTGCAGGCTGGGGAGAGTTGAGAATTGGGCTGTGTTGGGCCCTTACCTGGATATTCCCCAGTCTTGTAGCAGTGTTTTCCACATGCGTGTATACACGCATGTTCCAGAATTTACACGTTTTGAGCACAGCTCCGTGTGATTCCCGTGTGGGCAAGTGTGGATCGTGTCTGTGGAATGGGAACTCTCTAATAGGAATTTGGCAAAGATGTATCTTAAAAAATTCTGGCTTGCTGAGCCCTGCATATTATATTACCCTGGTCCTGTCTGCCACCAGACCTGAATTTACATCCTAATGCTCTGCTAATGAGTAAAACTATCCCTGTTCTGCTTAATCCCATGAATAATCAATCCAATGTAAATATGTCCTAAAGCCTCTAATAAAAACCCCGGCTAAGCGACCCACGAGGCCTTTTCCTGAGATGGAGGAATTGGTCCCGTGGCCCCGGACTCTCCTTTCCCTGCGTGTCTCGGTATGAGATTCTTTCACGCATCAAGTTGCGGTCACCCACGGGTTTCGGCAGGTACGAAACCCCCACGACACAGTCTGGTTGAAAAATTAGGCTAAGTGAGAGGCCAGGCCCTTGCATGGAGTGGTGGGCTTGAACAGGAGGAATTTTTAAAAAGAAAAAGTAAAGAAAGACACACTGCAGCTGTTTAGGGAACTTTCCTGCAGCAGCTGACCAGGCCCCTTCCCCATCCAGCCATGGAGCACACGCTCACACCTGTAGCTCCGGGGAGAGTGCGTGCCAAGGAAGACCCTGTGTACAAGCCCACAGCCCTGGGGATGGTGCGCACCCACTGTGGGGCCAGTGGCTGATCATCCTGCCACACACACAGCCTGGGACTGAGTGCGCCGGACCCCTGTGCCCCTAAGGAAACAGCAGAGGAGGCCCGCACCAGTATCCACAGTGAAAGCCAGGCAACCATGGGCAGAACCCCTGCCCTGCAATCAGGGAGTCAGTAATCCCCAGAAAGACTTAATATACTGGGGGAGCTGAACTAGTCTGAAGGGGCACTGAGAGCCCCTAGCATCTAGGACAACAAAGAGTGAGAAGGAGGGGTGTGAATTGCCCCTAATTGGTGCACCACAAGGACAGCGCAACAGGTGGACTAAAGGCCTAGGCTGGGCGCAGAAGGGCACCTAGGAACTGGGCTGGAGGCTGGACAACAGCGAAGAGAGCATCTCAGGAAGGCAGAAAAGCAAAACCAATACATTCCCAGCCTCACACAGCCAGGAAGACCAGAAGAACAGGCCTGACCGGTTTAAAGTCAGCAGAAGGCTTTTTTTTAAAAATTCCTTCTTCCTTTCTGTTCATCTTACCTTTTTTTATTCCTTCTTCCTCCCTTTCCTGTATTAGTACTTGTTCCTTCCCTCTTTTATTTTTTATTTTTATTATTATTTTTTAATTAAAAATTTTTTCTTTTAATTCCTTCTTCATTTCTTTCCTTTCTTTTTTTATTCCTCCTTCCTTCCTTTCATCCTTTCTTTTTTTAATTCCTTTTCCCTTCCTCCACCCGCCTTTTTTATTTCCTTCTCTTCTTTTCCCACAGGTGAGACATTAAAACCTGGAGCTGTGAAAAGACCAGAATTAGATTGAAACAGTGGTCATCCCAAAAAACAGAGACAGTGAGACAAATTTAGCTTTGCTACTCCAGAGAAGGTGCAAGGTGGGAGTGGTAAACACCAGTACACTTGCTGGAAGAGGAAATTACGAACAAAGGAACCACCAACATATAACAATGGAAGAAGGTGAAGGAGGTAGTGGAACCCACACTAACCTCAATCCAGGACCAACCGGGAAATACAATCAATTGATGGAGAAATTACCCACAACAAACAACTGAACAAGAGTGAGAGAGAAGCCTCAAAACCTTGTTCACACAGAAGAATCAGCTTCAACACAACCTATACACACCTGCACAACAGAATACAAGGCCTGATGGATAGAGTGACCCTCAGTTAACCAGCTGGAGGAAAGGACCCACCAAAGAAAGACCCAGCAACAATCAAAATCCAAACACATACAGAGAGCCAACATAAACGACAGTCCAAGACCAGCGAGCTCAGGAGATTAAGGAGACTGCACCATTGAATCTCACAGGTCTTCTACCATAGAAGTCCATACCATAAACACTGGGATTCAGAATGAATCAATTTAAGAAACAGAGGCTAACAAGAAGAGTCTCACAAACAATGGGGAGACAAAGAAACAACCCCCAAATGAAAGGAAAGGAGGAAGCCCCAGAAAGAATGATAAACGAAATAGAGGTAAGTCAACTATCAGATACTGAGTTCAAAGCAACGGTTATCAGGAAGCTCAATGAGCTCACAGAGAATTACCAGTAAACACAGAGAAACTACAATCAACTCACTACAAACTATATCAACATGAAAAAAGAAATAGAAACAATCAACAAGGGCCAAGAGGAAATAAAGAATACAATTTCTGAACCGAGAACACAGTAGAAGGAATCAAAAACAGGCTCGATGAGGCAGAGGACTGGATCAGTGAGTTGCAAGACAAGGTAGAAAAAAACACCCAGAAAGAGCCAGAAAAGGAAAAGGGGATCAGAAAGAATGAAGAGGGATTAAGGGAAACGCAGGGCAACATGAAACGTAATAATATCCATATAATAGGAATATCAGAAGGAGAAGAAGAGCAAGGGATAGAAAACCTGTTTGAAAAAGTAATAATAGAAAACATCCCTAATCTGATGAGAGAAAAAGTCACATAAATCCAGGAAACACAGTCCCAATCAAGAGGAGCCCAAAGAGGCCCACTTCAAGACACATCATAATTAAAATGGCAAAATTCCAAGACAAAGAGAGAATCTTAAAGGCAGCGAGGCAGAAACAGGAAGTAACATACAAGGGAGCCCCGATAAGGTTAGCAGCTGACTTCTGAATGCGATCGCTCCAGCCAGGAGGGAATGGCAAGAAATATTCCGAGTAATGTGAACCAGAGGCCTGCAGCCAAGGCTACTGTACCCATCAAGGCTCTCAATTAAGATAGAAGGCCAAATAAGGAGCTTCCCAGACAAAAGAAGTCCAAAAGAATACATCTCCACCAAACCAACTCTGTAACAGATGCTAAAGGGACTGCTTTAAGGAAAGGAAGCAAAAGAGAGAGAGAGAGGAACACAAGTACAAAAAAAAATGGCAATGAATAAGTACCTATCAATAACCTTAAACATAAATGGATTAAACGCTCCAATTAAAAGACATAGAATAGCGGAATGGATAAGAAAGCACGATCCACACATACGCTGCCTACAAGAGACCCACCTCAGGACAAAAGACTTACACAGACTGAAAGTGAAGGGCTGGAAACAAGTTTTCCAAGCAAATAGACAGGAAAAAAGAGCCCTGGTAGCAATACTCATATCAGACAAAATAGACTTCAAAAACAGGGCCATAAAGACAGACCCAGAAGGACATTTCATAATACTCAAGGGAAGAATCCACCAAGACGACATAAACATTGTAAATATATATGCACCCAACATAGGAGCACCCAAATACATAAAGAAAATCTTGGAGAACTTCAAGAAAGATATTGACAGCAACACAATTATAGTAGGGAATTTTAACACCCCACTGTCAAAAATGGACAGATCTTCCAAACAAAATATCAACAAAAATTTTGTGGCATTGAACAATGCCCTAGCTGAAATGGACTTAGCTGACATATAGAGAGAGCCTTTCATCCCCCAAAAGGTACATACACATATTTTTCAAGTGCTCATGGAATATTTTCAAAGTTAGACCATATGATAGGATACAAAACAAGCTTCAAAATATTCAAGAAAATTGAAATCATATCAAGTATTTTCTCTGACCACAAGGGACTGAAACTAGAAACCAACCCCAAGGAAAAAACCCCCAAACACTCAAAATCATGGAGATTGAATAGCATGCTATTAAACAATGAATGGGTCAAGAATGAGATCAAAGAAGAAATCAAAAATTTCTGGATAAAAATGAAAATGAACTTACAGCAACCCAAAACTTATGGGACATAGCAAAGGCAGTCATGAGAGGGAAGTTCATAGTGATACAGGCCTATCTAAAAAAGATAGAAATATTTCAAACAAACAACCTAACCCTACGCCTACAAGAACTAAAGGAATAATAACAAAGACGGCCCAGAACAAATAGAAGGAAGGAAATAACCAAGATCAGAGCAGAATTAAATGACATAGAGGCTGAAAGCACAATTCCGAGCATCCAGGAGCTGGTTCTTTGAAAAGATAAACAAAATCCACAAGACTTTAAGCAGGCTCATTAAGAAAAAAAGAGAGAGACCCTGGCTGGTGTAACTCAGTGGAATGAGCGCGGTCTGGAAACCAAAGGGTCCCGGTTCGATTCCAACTCGGGTCACATGCCTGGGTTACAGGCCAGGTCTCCCAGTGAGGACCATGTGAGAGACAACCATACATTGCTCTTTCTCTCCCTCTCTTTCTCCCTCCCTCTACTCTCTCTAAAAATAAATAAATAAAATCTTAAAATAAAAAAAGAGAGAGGACCCAAATAAACTCAATCAGAAATGAAACAGGAGATTACAACTGATGCCACAGAAATACAAAGGATTGTAAGAAACTATTACAAACTGTATGTCAAGAAATTTCAAAACGTAGGTGAAATGGTCAAATTTCTAGAAAAATATAATCTTCAAAAACTCAATGAAGAAGAAGCAGAAAGCCTGAACTGACAAATAACAGCAGACAAAATTGAAGCGGTAATCAAAAAACTCCAGACACACAAAAGATGGTTTTACAGGAGAATTCTACAAAGCATTTAAGGAAGAGCTAACCCCTATCCTTCACAGACTATTCCAAAAAATCCAAAATGATGGAAGACTCCCAAACTCCTTTTATGAAGCTAGCATCATCCTAATCCCCAAAACAGATAAAAACGCAATAAAGAAAGAAAACTTCAGGCCAATATCGCTGATGAACATAGAGGCTAAAGTCCTCAACAAAGTACTGGCAAACTGCATCCAGCAATACATTAAAAAGATTATACATCATGACCAAGTAGGATTCATCCTAGGGATGCAAGGATGGTACAATATTTGCAAATCGATAAACGTAATACATCACATAAACAAAAGGAAAGGCAAAAATCACATGATCATATCAATAGATGTAGAAAAAGTACTCGATAAGGCACAGCACCCATTTATGATAAAAGCACTCAGCAAAGGGGGAATAGAGGAAGCATTTTTCAACATAATAAAGGCCATATATGAGAGACCTACAGCCAACATCATATTCAGTGGCCAGAAACTAAAATCTTTCCCACTAAGATAAGGAACAAGACAAGGTTGTCCACTATCACCACTTCTATTCAACATAGTACTGGAAGTTTTAGCCACAGCAATCAGACAAGAAAAGGAAATAAAAGGCATCCAAATTGGAAAGGAGGAAACAAAACTGTCATTGTTTGCAGATGACATGATAGTGTACTTAGCAAATCCTATAGACTCCACCAAAAAACTACTCGACATAGTAAATGAATTTGGCAAAACAGCAGGATACAATGTCAATATCCAGAAATCAAAGGCATTTTTTAAAATTACTTTATTGTTTTTCAATTATAGTTGTCTGCATTCTCTCCCCTGCCCTACTCCCACCCCCTCCAACCCCACCTCCCTTTCCTGCCTCCCTCCTCCCCCTTGGTTCTGTCTATGTGTCCTCTATAGTGGTTCCTGAAGACCCTTCTCCCCATTATCCCCCACTCCGGGCCACTGTCAGACTGTTGTCAATTTCAATGTCTCTGGTTGTGTTTTTCTTGCTTTTTTCTTTTGTTGATTATGTTCCAGTTAAAGGTGAGATCACATGGTATTTGTCCTCACTGCCTGGCCTACTTCACTTAGCATAATGCTCTCCAGTTCCATCCATGCTGTTGCAAAGGGTATAAGCTCCTTCTTCCTTTCTGCTGTGTAGAATTCCACTGTATAAATGTACCATAGTTTCTTGATCCACTCATTTCCCTATGGGCACTTAGGTTGTTTCCAGCACTTAGCTATTGTAAATTGTGCTGCTATGAACATTGGAGTGCATGGATTCCTTTGAATTGGTGTTTCAGGGCTCTTAGGGTATAATCCCAGCAGTGGAATTGCTGGGTTGAAAGGCAGTTCCACAGGAAAGCCATTTCTGAGGAAATTCCATACTGTTTTCCACAATGGCTGCACCAGTCTGCATTCCCACCAACAGTGCAGTAGGGTTCCCCTCTCTCCACATTCCCTCCAACAGTTATCTGTTGCTTTGTTGATGATGGCCATTCTGACTGGTGTGAGGTGGTATCTCATTGTGGTTTTAATTTGCATCTCTCTGATGGCTAATGATGTTGAGCATCTTTTCATATGTCTCTGGGCCCTCTGTATGTCCTCTTTTGAGAAGTGTCTGTTCATGTCTTTTGCCCATTTTTTTATTTGGGTTTTTTGTCTTCCTGGAGTGGAGTCGTATGAGTTCTTTGTATATTTTGGAGATCAGACCCTTGTCTGAGGTATCATTTGCAAATATGTTTTCCCATACGGTTGGTTCTCTTTTTATTTTAATACTGTTTTCTTTAGCCCCACAGAAGCTCTTTATTTTGATAAGGTTCCATTTGTTTATTCTTTCCTTTATGTCCCTAGCTCTAGGGGACATATCATTGAAGATGTTGCTGCGTGGGATGTCTGAGATTTTCCTACCGATGTTTTCCTCTAGGACTCTTATGGTTTCACGACTTACATTTAGGTCTTTCATCCACCTTGAATTTATTTTTGTGTATGGTGTAAGTTGGTGCTTGAGTTTCATTTTTTCTGCATGTAGCCATCCAGATTTCCCAACACCATTTGTTGAAGAGGCTATTTTTACTCCATTTTATGCTTCTGCCCCCTTTGTCGAAGATTAATTGCCTGTAGAGACTTGGGTTTATTTCTGGGCTCTCTATTCTTTCCATTGGTCTATCTGTCTGTTTTTATGCCAGTACAAAGCCATTTTTTATTACAGTGGCCTCGTAATATAGTTTGATATCAGGAATTGTGATCCCTCCTACTTTGCTCTTCTTTCTCAAAATTGCAGCTGATATTCGGGTTTGTTTATGGTTCCATATAAATTTTTGAAGTGTTTGTTCTATATCTGTGAAATATGCCATTGGTACTTTGATAGGGATTGTATTGAATCTATACATTGCTTTGGGTAGTATGGATATTTTGATGATGTTGATTCTTCTGATCCATGAGCATGGTATATGTTTCCATTTGTTTGTGTCTTCCATGATTTCTCTCTTCAGTGTTGTGCAGTATTCTGAGTACAGCTCTTTTACTTCCTTGGTTAGGTTTATTCCTGGGTATTTTTTGCTGTTGTTGTTGTTATATCAAATGGGATTTTTTTCCTGAGTTCTGTTTCTGCTGATTCACTGTTGGTATACTTTGATTTCTGGATATTGACTTTGTATCCTGCTGCTTTCCAAATTCAATTATTAGGTTGAGTACTTTTTTGGCGGAGTCTATAGGATTTTCTAAGTATACTATCATGTCATCTGCAAACAACAACAGTTTTGTTTCCTCCTTTCCAATTTGGATGCATTTTATTTCCTTTTCTTGTCTGATTGCTGTGGCTAAAACTTCCAGTACTATGTTGAAAAGAAGTGGTGATAGTGGAAAACTTTGTCTTGTTCCTGATCTTAGTGGGAAAGAAATTAATTTTTTCCCTGTGAGTATAATGTTGGCTGTAGGTTTCTCATATATGGCCTTTATTATGTTGAGGAATGCTCCCTCTATTCCTACTTTGGTAAGTGTTTTTATCATAAATGGATGCTGTACCTTATCGATAGCTTTTTCTGCATCTATTGATATGATCACGTGATTTTTGTCTTTCCTTTTGTTTACATGATGTATTACGTTTTTTTGTTTTGCAAATATTGTACCATCCTTGCATCCCTAGGATGAATCCCACTTGGTCATGGTGTATGATCTTTTTGATGTAATGCTGGATGCGGTTTGCCAATATTTTGTTGAGGATTTTAGCGTCAATATTCATCAGCGATATTGGCCTGAAGTTTTCTTTCTTTGTTGTGTCTTTTTCTGGTTTTGGGATTAGAATGATGCTGACTTCATAAAAAGAGTTTGGGAGTCTTCCATCATTTTGGATTTTTTGGAATAGTCTGTGAAGGGTAGGTGTTAGTTCTTCCTTGAATGCTTTGTAGAATTCTCCTGTAAAACCATCTGGTCCAGGGCTTTTGTGTGTCTGGAGTTTTTTGATTACCGCTTCAATTTTGTCTGCTGTTATTTGTCAGTTCAGGCTTTCTGCTTCTTCTTCATTGAGTTTTGGAAGATTACATTTTTCTAAAAATTTGTCCATTTCACCTAAGTTTTCTTGGCATACAGTTCTTCATAGTAGTGTCTTAAAATCCTTTGTATTTCTGTAGTGACAGTTGTAATAACTCCTCTTTCATTTCTGATTGAGTTTATTTGGGTCCTGTCTCTTTTTTTCTTGATGAGCCTGCTTAAAGGCTTGTCGATTTTGTTTATCTTTTCAAAGAACCAGGTCCTGGATTCATTGATTCTTAGAATTGTCCTTTTAGTCTCTAAGTCATTTAATTCTGATCTGATCTTGGTTATTTCCTTCCTTCTACTTGCTCTGGGTTGTCTTTGGTGTTGTTCCTAGAGTTCTTGTAGGCGTAGAGTTAGGTTGTTTGTTTGAAATGTTTCTATATTTTTTAGATAGGCCTGTATTGCTATGAACTTCCCTCTCAGGACTGCCTTTGCTGTGTCCCATACGTTTTGGGTTGTTGTAAGTTCATTTTTATTTGTTTCGAGGAACTTTTTGATTTCCTCCCTAATCTTGTCCTTGACCCATTTGTTGTCTAATAGCATGCTATTCAATCTCCATGATTTTAAATGTTTTGTGTTTTTTTCCCTTTGGGTTGGTTTCTAATTTCAGTCCCTTGTGGTCAGAGAAAATACTTGATATGATTTCAATTTTCCTGAATTTGCTGAGGATTGTTTTGTGACCTATCATATGGTCTATCTTTGAAAATGTTCCACGTGCATTTTAAAAGAATGTGTATTTAGTTTCTTTGGGGCAAAAGGCTCTATATATATCAGTTAAGTCCATTTCTTCTAGGGTATTCTTCAATGCCACAATATCTTTGCTGATTTTTTTTAAAGATTTTATTTTTATTTTATTTTTAGAGAGAGGGGAGGGGAGGGAGACAGAGAGGGAGAGAAACAGCAATGTACGGTTGCCTCTCACATGGCCCTCACGGGGACCTGGCCTGCAACCCAGGTATGTGCCCTGACGGGGAATCGAACCGGGATCCTCTGGTTCCCAGCCTGCGCTCAATCCACTGAGCTACACCAGCCCGGGCTCTTTGCTGATATTTTGTTTGGAGGATCTGTCCATTTTTGACAGTGGGGTGTTAAAATTCCCTACTATAATTGTGTTGCTGTCAATATCTTTCTTGAAGTTCTCCAAGATTTTCTTTATGTATTTGGGTCCTCCTATGTTGGGTGCATATATATTTACAATGTTTATGTCGTCTTGGTGGATTCTTCCCTTGAGTATTATGAAGTGTCCTTCTGGGTCTCTCTTTATGACCCTGTTTTTGAAGTCTATTTTGTCTGATATGAGTATTGCTACCAGGGCTCTTTTTTCCTGTCTATTTGCTTGGAAAACTTGTTTCCAGCCCTTCACTTTCAGTCTGTGTAAGTCTTTTGTCCTGAGGTGGGTCTCTTGTAGGCAGCGTATGTGTGGATTGTGCTTTCTTATCCATTCCGCTATTCTATGTCTTTTAATTGGAGCATTTAATCCATTTACATTTAAGGTTTTTATTGATAGGTACTTATTCATTGCCATTTTTTTGTGTGTCTGTGTTCCTGTCTCTCACTCTCTCTCTTTCCCTTCCTTTCCTTAAATCAGTCCCTTTAGCATCTCTTGCAGAGCTGGTTTGGTGGAGGTGTATTCTTTTGGACTTCTTTTGTCTGGGAAGCTCCTTATTTGGCCTTCTATCTTGATTGAGAGCCTTGCTGGGTAGAGTAGTCTTGGTTGCAGGCCTTTGGTTTTCATTACTTGGAATATTTCTTGCCATTCTCTTCTGACTTGGTGTGTTTCTATTGAGAAGTCAGCTGCTAACCTTATTGGGGCTCCCTTGTATGTTACTTCCTGTTTTTGCCTCGCTGCCTTTAAGATTCTCTGTTTGTCTTGAATTTTGCCATTTTAATTATGATGTGTCTTGAAGTGGGCCTGTTTAGGTTCCTTTTGATTGGAATTCTCTGTATTTCCTGGATTTGTGTGACTTTTTCTCTCATCAGATTAGGGAAGTTTTCCATCATTACTTTGTCAGACAGGTTTCTATCCTTTGCTCTTCTCCTTCTCCCTTTGGTATCCCTATTATATGAATATTATTATGTTTCATGTTGTCCTGCATTTCCCTTAATCCCTCTTCATTCTTTCTGAGTCTTTTTTCCTGTTCTTGCTCATATTGGGTGTTTTTTTCTACCTTGTCCTCCAGCTCGTTGATCTGATCCTCTGCTTCATCGAGCCTGCTTTTAATTCCTTCAATTGTGTTCTTCAGATATTATATTCTTCATTTCCTCTTGGCCCTTTTGGATAGTTTCTATTTCCTTTTTAATGTTGACATAGTTTGCAGTGAGTTCATTATAGTTTCCCTGTAGTTTCTGGTAGTTTTCTGTGAGCTCATTGAGCTTCTCGAGCTTCTCGAGCTTCTTGAGCTTCCAATAACCAATTCTTTGAACTCAATATCTGATAGTTGGCTTGCCTCTGTTTCATTTATCATTCTTTCAGGGGCTTCCTCCTTTCCTTTCATTTGGGGATTGTTTCTTTGTCTTCCCTTTGTTTGTGAGGCTCTTCTTGCTAGCCTCTGTTTCTTAAATTGATCTGTCAAGTTCTCTGGAGTAGTGAAGTTAATTTTGTGTCATTGTCTCTGTTTTTTGGGCTTACCCTTGTCTGGGTCTATCTCTGTTCTCTTCACAACTCCAGGTTTTAATGTCTCACCCTCTGATCCTTCAATTTCCCCTGTAATCTTGGTCAGCAATCCTCATATGTGCTGGAATACTGTTGGGTGTTCGCTCTGTTCCTCACAAAATTGGCTAGGTGTTTTACCAGTGGGCAGGAGGAAGTGGACTCTGTTCCCCCCTATCTCACCACCATTTTTCTCTCTCTCAAAGGCATTTTTGTATACCAACAATGAAACATGAGAAGAAGAACTCAGGGGAAAAAATCCCATTTGATATAGCAACAAAAAAAATAAAATACCGAGGAGATTTCTGGCCAAGATAGAGGCATAGAAGTTGGACCCAAAGAGGAACACACCAAGACACATCATATTTACATTACTCAAAATTAAAAAGAAGGAGAGAATCTTAGAAGCAGCAAGAGAAAAGGACACAGTTACCTACAAAGGAATTCCCATAAGATTGTCAGCTGATTTCTCAAAAGAGACCTTGCAGGCAAGAAGGGGCTGGAAAGAAGTATACCAGGTCATGAAAGGCAAGGACCTACATCCAAGAATACTCTATCCAGCTAAACTTTCATTTAGAATGGAAGGACAGATAAAGTGCTTCTCAGATAAGGTCAGCTCAAGGAGTTCATCATCACCCAGCCTTTATTATATAAAATGTTAAAGGGATTTATATAAGGCATGGAGGGATATCAACAGGGGAGTGGGAGGGGGAGAGAGAAGAAAAAAGTACAGAGAACAAGTAGCCATAAATGGTAGGTAGAAAACAGACAGAGGTTAAGAATAGTATAGGAAATGTAGAATTCAAAGAACTTATGTGTATGACCCATGGACAAAAACTAAAGGGTGGGGAATGGGGGGGTGCAGGGCAGAGGGGAATAAAGGTAGGAAAATGGGACAAGTGTAATAGCATAATCAATAAAATATATTTAAAAAAAATAAAAAATTAAAATACCTAGGAATAAACCTAACCAAGGAGGTAAAAGAGCTGTACTCAGAATACTACACAACACTGAAAAAAGAAATCATGGAAGACACAACTGGAAACATATACCTTGCTCATGGATCAGAAGATCAACATCATCAAAATGTCCATACTACCCAAAGCAATGTATAGATTCAGTGCAATCCTTATCAAAGTACCAATGACATATTTCACGGATATAGAACAAACACTTCAAAAATTTATATGGAACCATAAACAAACCCGAATATCAGCTGCAATTTTGAGAAAGAAGAGCAAAGTAGGAGGGATCACAATTCCTGATATCAAACTGTATTACAAGGCCTCTGTAATAAAAAATGGCTTTGTACTGGCATAAAAACAGACAGATAGACCAATGGAAAGAATAGAGAGCCCAGAAATAAACCCAAGTCTCTACAGGCAATTAATCTTTGACAAAAGGGGCAGAAGCATAAAATGGAGTAAAAATAGCCTCTTCAACAAATGGTGTTGGGAGGCCACATGCAAAAAAATGAAACTCGAGCACCAATTTACACCATACACAAAAATAAATTGAAGGTGGCTAAAAGACTTAAATGTAAGGCGTGGCACCATAAAAGTCCTAGAGGAAATCATTGGTAGGAAAATCTCAGACATTCCACGCAGCAACGTCTTCACTGATATATTCCTTAGAGCAAGGGACATAAGGGAAAGAATAAACAAATGGGACCTCATTTAATTAAAAAGCTTCTGCATGGCTAAAGAAAACAGTTAAAATAAAAAGAGGACCAACTGTATGGGAAAACATATTTGCCAATGATACCACAGACAAGGGTTTGATCTCCAAAATGTATAAAGGACTCCACTCCAGGAAGACAAAAAACCCTATTGAAAAATGGGCAAAAGACTTGAACGGACACTTCTCGAAAGAGGACATACAGAGGGCCCAGAGACATATGAAAAGATGCTCAGCATCACTAGCCATCAGAGAGATGCAAATTAAAACCACAATGAGATACCATCTCACACCAGTCAGAATGGCCATCATAAAGAAATCAACAAACAAGTGTTGAAGAGGATGTGGAGAAAAGGGAACCCTAGTACACTGTTGGTGGGAATGCAGACTGGTGCAGCCACTGTGGAAAACAGTATGGAATTTCCTCAGGAAACTAAAAATGGAACTGCCTTTTGACCCAGCAATTCCACTGCTGGGATTATACCCTAAGAGCTCTGAAACACCAATCCAAAAGAATCTATGCACTCCAATGTTCATAGCATCACAATTCACAATAGCCAAGTGCTGGAAGCAACCTAAGTGCCCAACATCAAATTAGTGGATCAAGAAACTATGGCACATTTACACAATGGAATTCTACTCAGCAGAGAGAAAGAAGGAGCTTATACGCTTTGCGACAGCATGGATGGAACTGAAGAGCATTATGTTAAGTGAAGTAAGCCAGGTGGTGAGGGACAAATACCACATGATCTCACCTTTAACTGGAACATAATCAACAGAAGAAAAAAGCAAGCAAAATTTAACCAGAGACATTGAAATTAAGAACAATTTGCAATAGCCAGAGGGGAGGTAGAGGAGATTGTGGGGAGAAGGGTTTTCAGCAACTACTATAAAGGACACAGGGACAAAACCAAGGGGAAGGGTGGAAGCGAGGGAGGGAGGTGGATTTGGATGGGATGGGGGTGAGGGGAGGGGAGAAAATGCAGAGAACTGTAATTGAAGAACAATAAAGTAATTAAAAAAATAAAAAGTAAACATGAAGATGATTCTCAAAAATAAATAAATTAATTAATTAATTTAAAAAGTTGCATTTATCTATTACTGCATAAGAAAAACTACCCCAAAAGTTAGTGGCATAAAATAGTTCACTATTATTATATCTTACACAACTGTGGATCAGGCATTTGGACGGAATGCAGACAAGATAGCTTATAGCTGCTCTGTGATAGTTGGAGCTTCGGCTGGGATGACTCAAACAGCTAGGGGATGGGACAACTGCAATTCTTGCTCCACACAAAGTCTCTACTGCTAGCTAGCTTGGGTTCCTTGCAGCGTAGGTAAGGGACCTATGGGTTCTTGGGTAGCTGGACTCTTTCACATAGCAGCTCAGAATTCCTATGGAGAGGGTTTCAAGAAACAGGGAGTAGAAGCTACAACTCTAGTAAGGCCTGTGCCTGGAAACTGCAGAGTCACTTCATAACCTTCTCTCGATCAAGTTGTCAGAGAGACCACCCAGACTCAAGGGGAGGAAATATGTCTCTCAGTAACAAAGAATTTTTGGCCATCTTTAATCTACAACTCTGATTACCAGGACTCTTTCAATAGTATAAGGGGAAAAAAACCCCACCTCAGACTGACTAAAGGAAAAAAGGGGTGGGGCCAGGGGGTTGTGTTATTGGCTCATGTAACTGAAAAGGTCAGGGACATATCTGGCTTTAGGCGTATGGGTTTAGGCAGTCTCAGGGAGTTGTGGCCTTGATTCAGGCTCTAGGACCACCTTTCTGCTCAGATGCTGCTCAGAGCCTGGAGGGCCCCCAGGACCCATCTGTACCCTGGTTGTCTGGGCCCTCACCAGCAGATAGTCCAGGTTTCTCAGGGAAGGCAACATTTGGGTGGATGCTCTAAACATGTGAAGAAACCCTGTGGCTATATGGGCAAAGGTAAAGGCAAGTGTAAATATCCTGGGCTGAATATGTGTCAGGTATATTTGAGGAACAGCAAGGGAGCTACTTG
The DNA here is from genome assembly GCA_004026765.1 of Micronycteris hirsuta. Classification (NCBI taxonomy): domain Eukaryota; kingdom Metazoa; phylum Chordata; class Mammalia; order Chiroptera; family Phyllostomidae; genus Micronycteris; species Micronycteris hirsuta. Next base: position 72,415 of record PVJI01003850.1, on the reverse strand, counting down.
GGCAGGAGTTAAAGCAAGTAATGGATGATATCAAAGAGGCAATGAAGGACCAGATCATTTGGCTCCTGAGTAAGTCAGGAGCCATGCGAAGGTGTGTAGCAGGGATGGGGTCTGATTCAAATTTTCACAGGATCCTCTGGCTCCTGTGTTTTTTTTAAGATTTTATTTATTTATTTTCAGAGAGAGGAGAAGGGAGGGAGAAAGAGCAATGTATGGTTGCCTCTCACATGGTCCTCATTGTGGACCTGGCCCGCAACCCAGGCATGTGCCCCGACTGGGAATCGAACCGGGACCCTCTGGTTCCCAGCCCGCGCTCAATCCACTGAGCCACAGCAGCCGGGCCTGGCTCCTGTGTTTTAAGTGGACAGTGGGGAAGCTGGAAGATTTCCAGCTAGTAGAGTAATCCAGGTAAGACAATGGCAACTTGGACCAGGGTGGTAGCTGTGTTGATGCTGGGAAAATGTCAGATTTTAGAATAACAGATGGAAGGTGGGTGTTTGAGAGAGAGGAAGATGTTCCCCATGACCTTTGGGTTATACCTCATTGTCTTATAGGAAATTATTGCTCTAACCACCTCCCTACTTACTCCAAGCCCATCCTACCTCCTCCAGTCCAGTCCTCCTTGCAAACAAGGTATCAGAGAAACTTCCAAAATACAAATTTATCCCACTTATCAAGGTAGTTCCAGACCATTTTTCCCCAAGCCATTTTTTCCATCTTAAGTCAAGGCATTTACTTCCATGTGATTCAGAAAATACATAACTAGCCTATTGAACCCATGATTTTGTCAGTAGTATAAATTTACATTTTATAAACAATTTGATTTATAAAGACATGAGTTGATTTAGAGAAAAAGATTAATGAAATAGCACAGGAAGTGAAGAGATGGTAATGGCTCTAGGGAGGCTCCCTGCATACCTGTCCTCTCCGTTCATCCCAGTCACACGGAGCTTCTGACTTTTCCAGAATTTGCTGAGCTCTTTCGCCCGCAGGCCTTCACACATGCTGTTCCCTGTGAACATGTTGTTCACACGTGTCTCCTCTGAGAGATTTCCAAGATTGACATTTATTTTCAGATTCATATTTTAATTCATCAAGAGTTTCTTTAGGCATATAGGAAGGGTCTAATTTTATTTTCTTCCAGGAAGGTATCCACTTGTGCCAACACCATTTATTTCACATTCTACGCCCTTTCCACTGAACGGAAATACTACCTTTGCCATATATTATATTCTTACATATACTGGAATCTATTTTTAGATTCTCTATTATTTTCAATTATTTATTCCTCTGCTGATGCTATCCTGATTTCATTACAGTGGCTTTATAATGTCTTTATTTACAGTAAGATGAAAATCTCACATTATTCTTTTTTCAATTTTCCTTAGTTATCCTTGGTCATTTATTCTGCCACATGATCTTTCAGGTCATTTAATCCAGTTTTTAAAAAAATCAATCTGTTGGTATTCTGATTTGAATTATATTAAATTTATTTAACAAATGAGAATTGACATTTTTATAGTATTAAATTTTTCCATCCAAGAACATGGTATGGCTTGCTATTTTCTAGATCTTAGTTTTAAATAATCCAGAACACTTGATCCCATTATGTTTCTATACCTTTACTTCATATGATTTATTTTCATAAACAATACGCAGTACTATTTTGTGTTTAAAATTTGCCAATTTCTTTCTTTGATTAAAATCTAATGTGCCTTACACCTATCCAAACAATGTCACTCTACATAGCATTTCATGCAAAGAATGTCCCATTTGTGTATCCAGCACCCTTGAGATGGGCCACTAGCTTGACTCCAAAGTTTCTTTCTTTTTTTTTTTTAAAGATTTTATTTATTTATTTTCAGAGAGAGGAGAAGGGAGGGAGAAAGAGCAATGTATGGTTGCCTCTCACATGGCCCTCACTGTGGACATGGTCTGCAACCCAGGCATGTGCCCCGACTGGGAATCGAACCGGGACCCTCTGGTTCCCAGCCCGCGCTCAATCCACTGAGCTACACCAGCCGGGTCCAAAGTTTCTTTTTAAAATTTTTCTTTATTTTACAAATAGTGCCCCATGAATATCCTTGCCCATATCTCTTTTAATCATGTGTGAGTATTTCTTATATGCCTAGAACAGGAATTGCCAGGTCATACGGCATTTGGATTTTCAACTTTACTAGATACAGCCAAATTACTCTGCAAAATCCTTGTAGCAATTTACATTCCAATTAATAAGGCAGGAGACCTTGTTTACCTGTGTTCTGTCCAGCTGGAGAATGTTATCCCCTGACTTCTCTTCTTGGCAAAGTTCTGTTCTTCTCCATCTTTGTTTTTTAATAATTTTTTTCATTTTAGTTTTTAATTTTTATTTTATGTATAGGATATAGATGTATAAATGTGGATATATGTTTGTACATATTTATCTCTACTTCAATATCTACCTAAACCCTTTCTCCAGGCATCCAAACCTATCCATAATGTACAGAGCTACAATGAAATTCCTTATAAATTCATAACAGTAAGAGGATATCTATCATATAAAGTCCTATAAATGGAATTCTTGGCTCAAAGCATACATGTGTTTGTAAATTGATAGTGCCACTCCAAGAGTTCTCACTCTCACCACCTCGTCTCTCCCGTCCCCTTAGGAACATAGTGTTTAATCAAATCTTTTTAAAACAAGAACAGTATATCTATCTACCTATTTTTTTTAATTATTTATTTTTTTATTTATTTTTAGAGAGAGGGGAAGGGAGGGAGAAAGAGAGGGAGAGAAACATCAATGTGTGGTTGCCTCTCACATGGCCCTCACCGGGGACCCAGCCTGCAACCCAGGCATGTGCCCTGACTGGGAATCGAACCGGGACCCTTTGGTTCCCAGCCCGCACTCAATCCACTGAGCTACACCAGTCAGGGCTCTACCTATCTATTTTTTATCCTCACCTGAGGACATTTTTTTTTTCATTGCTTTTAGAGAGAGAGGAGAAGGGAGGGAGAGAAGCATCAGTGTGAGAGAAAAATATCAATTGGCTGACTCCCAACAGGGACCAAACCACAACATAGCCATGTGCCCTGACTGGGAATAGAACCTGTGGCCTTTTGATCTGTAGGACAATATCTAACCAGCTGAGTCACACTGGCCAGGGCTCAAATGTTTTGATATAAAGTAATATTTCAAAGTGTTTTTTAATTAATTTACTTTCAAACAGCTTTATTGTGGTAAATTTACATACCATAAATTTGTTTTAAGTGCTATATCTCAATGAGTTTTAGTAAATTTATGGAGTTACAACTATTGTCATAATCTAATCACTTCTTGGTCTTTTGGCTAAGATCAAGTGTATCATAATCCAATTTCATTCACCCCAAATAACTCAATGTTTTAAATTTTTATTTCTGAGTGAAATTGGTTATCTTTTCATTAATTTAAGAACCATTGCTTTTGTCTATTGTATTTTTATTATTGATTTGTAGGCACTCTTTATATGTTATACTCCCAGAGCAGGGTCAATGCCTCTTCTCTAACAAGTACCCTGGACCTCTAATTCTCATAGGCTGAAATTAACAGAATCTCTTGATGTACCCATATGTCCATCACCTTGTGAATTGCCTGCACAGAGTGATCATATCTGGTTTCATTCCATGTCCCCCACCTCTTGCACAGGCTGGCTCCGAGTAAGTCTCTGCCAAAAAAAAAAAAAAGCTTGAATTCCATATTTGTAAATATATGTTCTTTTCCCCTCAGAGGAATTTGTGATGACATATCAGTCTATTTGATGAGTCATGTTTGATTGCTCCCTGAGGGCAGGTGCCATTGCTGTTTTGTTCAATACCGTATACCAGGGTCTGAAACAGTGTGTCTTAGCACATTTTTTTAAAAGTCTTGATTGGATTTATTAGTTAACTAATTACTAAGTGGTTTACAGTACCTGGAGGGATAAAGATAGTGGAAATCTCACCAAAAGATATAAAGAAGGAAGGAAGGCCAAAAGCCATACAACCATAGCACCCAGTATTTCTGTGAGGGACACATCCCTGACCCAGGGACCTATAGTGGGTGGATGGGGACCCTGGTGCAAGGGGGCACATGTCTGTCTATAGGGGCTGGCAAAACAGAACCACAGCATTGCATTACCATGCAGGAATGTGGGCCCAGAGTAACCAGTCTTTTAACTTTTCAAGCAAAGCTGGAAATGAGGCTATTTATGTGAAATCTGCCACTTCAAAATCTTGGCATTAGCCATTGTATGGGCTCTTGAGACATGGGCCGTCAATTTATGAAGGCCTGGGTTACAAAACTCTTTTCAAATACATGTTTATTAGTAACTCTTATAACAACCCTGGAGGCAGGTTTGCAGAGGCTTAGAGTAGGAAAGTAACTTGCCTAAGGACACCCAGCCAGGTTGGTATAGATGTATGTTGGAAGGGGGCAAAGAGCCTCAGCTACCCCACAGCTCCTTTTCCAGGAGGGAATAGAGAGGTTATTCTTGACTTCCCGGGCAAGTTTCTCTCACAGGGTTGGTCCCAAGCTTGCTGGTGTAGTGTGAGGCTTGGCCTGGTGCCTAATTAGCCCCTTCTAGCACAGAGATGGGCAGAAAGTCCAATCAGGCTGTGGCCTTTTCTCAGTTCTAGATGCCTTACTGTCCTTGCTCCATGCACACTCATTAATCATGGCCACCTCATGACAACCCTGGCATAATTATCTTGTATTATGAATGATGTCTCACGCAGCAGCGCAGGTTTTCCCAGAGAGGCCACACTCCCTAAGAATGAGGGATGAGAACTGTCCCCTGCCCTAACAGGCAAAGAAGGTGCATGTGGTGGCTCTCTCCCTTAGTCCTAGGCCCCTCTGGACTTGCAGGCTGGGACAGGTCAGTGGAACCAAGCACCTCAAGGAAATGAAATAACAATAAAGAGAAGTGATAATAATGTGCCTGGCCTGGCCCACTTGCTCTTCCAGCCCCCTCTCTTCCTTATTCACTCATTCCCAAGGTTGTGACTGATGCCAATAAACTGTCAGTCACATTCCAGCCTAGGTTACTCTCCTCCCACAAACAGAGCCCTCTGCCCAGGCCCAGGAAGCCTAGCATTCTATCCAGGGAAGTCCACAACAAGCAAAGACAGAGAAAGACAAGATGATTTTGTTTTATTTTTTAAAATCCTCACCAGAGGCCCTGGCTGGTGTGGCTCAGTGGATTGAATGCTGGCCTGCAAATCAAGGGGTCATGGGTTCAATTCCCAGTCAGGGCATGTGCCTGGGTTTCAAGCCAGGTCCTGGGCAGGGGCCCATTAGAGGCAACCACACATTGATGTATGTCTTCCTCTCTTTCTCCCTTCCTTCCTCTCTCTCTAAAAATAAAGAAATTTTTAAAATCTTAAAAGAAATTCTCACCAGAGAATATATTTATTGATTTGACAAAGAGACAGAGAGAGAGAGAGAGAGATCAGTTGCCTGTGTGCCCAGACCCAGGATCGAACCTTCAACCTTTTGGTGTAAGGTACACTCTCTAACCAACTGAGACACCTGGCCAGAGTGAGACAGATGATTTTAAAAGGTGCTGAGTACTATAAAAGAAATATATAGTACACATATGATCTTATCTTTAACTAGAACCTAATCAACAAAAGAATAAAGCAAGCAAAACATAACCAGAGACACTGAAATTAAGAACAGTCTGACAGTAACCAGAGGGGAGGTGGGAGGAGATAATAGGGGGAAGGGTTTTTAGGAACAACTATAAAAGACATATGGACAAAACCAAGGGGTGGGTGGAAGTAAGGGAGGGAGGTGGGTTTGGCTGGGGTTGGGGAGGAGTGGTGGAGAGTAAGTGCAGACAACTGTAATTGAACAACAATAAAATAATTATTTAAAAAAGAATAATATAGGAAATGGAGAAGCCAAAGAACTTTTATGTACAAATCATGGACATGAACTTGGGGGAGGGGATACTGGAGGGAGGAGAAGTGCAGGACAAAGAGGGATAAAGGGGAGAAAAAAATGGAACAACTATAATAGCATAATCAATAAAATATACTTAAAAAAGAAATACATAGTATAAACTGAAAAAAGTAGAGCAAAGAGTGACTTTGCTGTCTGAGGAGTGATGTCTGAGCAAAGGCTGAACACACTCTCATAGAGAGGACAGCAGACACAAAGTCCCTCTTCAAAGAACAAAAAGGTCACTGTGGCTGGAGCCCGAACGGGAGGAACCAGGTCTGAGCAGTGATTATATAAGTTCCAAAGGACTTTGGCTTTTATTCTAAATTCAGTGGATACTTCCAAGAAAGTATTTCTAACCATCTAAGCTGTGTGATCATTCAGTTTGTCTCATCCACAATTTTCTGCCCATCCAGCCACCCACCCACCAGTGCACCCACCGTTTCAACAAACAGTGAGCTTCTACTGCGTGCCAGCCCGGCCCTGGCGACACAGCAGTAACAAAACAAAGCTCCTGCTTCTGGAGGAAGAGACACCCCCCCACCCCGCCCCCACCCCACCCCACCCCACCCCCACCCCCCCTGCCTGGGCCAACGGCCCTCGGCGGCGTCGCTCCCTGTGCCCGCGGCCGCCAGGTGGCGCTCTGCGCCTGCAGAAGAGCCGCTGCTGGGAGTCGCAGGGCGGCCACCAGACTCTCGCAGGGCGAGGCGGAGGATCAAGGGGCGGGGCCCACGCTGCGGGCTGTGTGACTTTGGGTTTGACCTGACTCAAGAATAGCTAATCCCGCGATATAATAGGCTCCCGGGAGCTAGGAAAAATGGCTGTTGCGCTATCTCCGTCGCCAAGAGGACCGCAGGCGGGTCAGGAGCCTGGAAAAATACTGCCTTTGTCGGCGGCGCGTGTCACTCACCGAGCGGAGTCCCTCGGGCTGCAGAGCTCGAGTCTCTCTCGCTCCAGAGCCGGAGCGCGGCGGCTTTGGGATCACGGACGGGACGCGCTCCCTGAGGCGAACTATGACCCCTGGATGTTCCCAAACTCTCTGAAGGCCGCTCTCCTTTACATACCCGCGCACCGGTTTTCTGTTACAGTCCTGTTAAATGGCACATCCCACTCCTTCCATTGTGGCGTCTATCATATCCACACACGCTGTCCTCTCCCATCTGCTTTTCCTTTCCCAAGCTCCAGAGGAGCGCCAGCTCCTGTGCCCAGCCCTGAGCCTACACCGGCAAGCACAGGCTCAGGTCCCAACGCCGCCCGTACCACTTGCGGCTCTCGCAACGCATCCAGGCACACCGGGCAGACAGGTCCACAAAGACACGACCGCCCTCCTGCAGCTCTGTGCACACCCCAAGTCACACACTGGGTCGAACACTGACTGACACCTGAAAAGTCACAGGTATGCATGGATGCACATGCTTACAAGCACGCACACCCATAAAACACTGAGTAGGGTGGACACCTGCAGGCACACAACATTCAAAAGAGTAACACAACCATTGTCTACGTGTACACATGCACACTCGCCTGAGTGGCAAGTGACATCACCTCCTGTGTGCACTCCTAAACAGCTTCTTTGAGGGTACCCCCAAACCGCTTGCACCTCCACTCCTTAACACACGTATCCCCCCCCCACACACACAGTGACATGCAGGCCCACACACTCACATGCAACACCCCTTCCTCTGTGCACCCTCAGCCTCATCCTCAGGCACAGCACACACGCCCACCACGCGTGTGCGCTTGGACTTGCACACGGGACCTTTCTTGTATCACACTTGTGCGACATACCCGCGTGCACATCGACACCTTTGCTTGTTCAGTGCCCATCCACTGGCACATTCACATGTCCAACCAAACAGACTGGACACACTGGGAGACCTGGGCCTTCCCCCTCTTCCCACCCCGCCCCCCCCTGCCGCGGACAGTCAAGCAGTGCGGGCACCGGGCGCCTGGCCTGTCCCCTGCGGACTGCTATCTGCCTGCCCATCAGCGCGAGGATCTGCGGTGGTAAATGATGCATTCGATGGCGGGTGCATTTGTTGTGCGCGCTCTGAAAGGGCTCCGATAATCTGGAAGGCAGAGATAAGGAACACCATTTATTCCGCAGCACTTTGGAAACAATTCCCAGCCCTGTACAACCCCATTCTCGGGCAGCCTCCGGCAGCCGGGCAGATAACGATTGGCTATTCATTATCTTCGCCGGGAACAAAGATTAGCCGGCGGAGACGAAAAATTACCGGGGACAGCGGCGCAGCCCCACGCGGCACCCACCGCGCCCCCCACCCCGCCCGCCGCCCTCCTGCCTTCCTCACCTCCACAACCCCACCCGACCTGCTGGCTTTGCACTCATGCCCCACATCTGGCACTTGGTCTCCCGTGCTCTCCTTGGCGCTAGGCACTGCCGAGTCCCTGGCTTTCTCTATTTCAGTTTGTCCGTCCTGCCCAGACCATCTCCCACGTCCCTACTTCTCCTGTCTTCTTTCTGGGTCCCTCCCATTGCCCTATTGTCTTGGTTCCCTCTCTGACCCCTGTTTGTATCTCTCTCCTCTCTGTCCACATCTTTGTCTGGTTAACACTTTCATTGCTTTTGTTTCTATCTCTCTGATCTGTTTTACCACTTTTTAGTTGTTTGTTTCTGCCTGTCCCTGAGTGTCTCCGCCCCATCTCTCTACCTCCCCCCAGTATCTCTGTCTATCACTGCCAGTTTTTAAAATGTCTTTGGGTCTTCCGGCCCTGTCCCTCTTCACCAGGCCTCTGTGTCTCTCAATCCACCCACATCCCTGAGGGTCCCCCATCTCCAGGCCTCAGAACTCCTGCTCTCTCAAAGCCACGTTCCTCATCAAAAATCAGAGGCTGGGAAGCTCCAGCAGGCTCTGGCCAGCCTAGGGCAGCAGGGAGCTGGCAGGTGGTGTGGGGTGATGTAAGACCTGGAATCCCCATCACCCTCTGAGGAAACAAGACAGAACTAGAAAAAGCTCTGTGGATACTCAGGCCCTGCTAGATTAAGGGGGAGAGGGGGCTTGCACCTGTACCCCAGGACTGGCTCCCCTGTGCCCTTCCCTGCTGTGGTTGGGGATCTTGGGAGAGGGTGGTCTCAGCAAGTCCACCTCATTAGAACAATTATTCAGCATGGCACTGGTGTTAGGAGATAAGGCTTATCAACTCATCTGCCCCTCCCATAGACAGACAGAAAGTGCTCTGGCAAATGGTACCCTGGAGCTCCACTGGCTGCCTGCCCTGCCCGTTAGGAAAGGTACAGAGGGTGGTGATCTGAGAAGACACAAATACTATGAATCACGCAAGGGCACACTCTTCCACGGACACAGACACAGACACAGGGTAACACTATGTAGAGAAACACATAGTTCAAAGATATTTCTTAGACATACATGCTCACCTCAACACACATCAGTTCATACATGGAGCTATACACAGATATGCAGACAACTTGGATATACTCTCCATCCTTCCACCATCAGTTCAAAGAAACAGTGGTGCACACCTGTAACTATGCTGTTAAAGACAGACACACACACTCCTGATTCATAGACACAGGATACCTAGACACACACTGCTATGGACCCACACAAGGACACAAACCAATTTACAGACAAACACTTGGAAATAGTTACTTCCTATCACATGATTCATGTACACAATGATCTCACAGACACATGGCCACAGGAACATACATCCAGTTCCATAGATACACTCTCCCAGGTACACACATCGGGACACACTCTGAAATAGCCACATACAATACATAAACTCAGAGACCCCACACAAACTCTCATGGACTCATAATACACAGACTCTCAATACACAAGCTCTCAAGGACCATGGGAAGAAGTGGACATACTAATATACTCAGTTTTGCAGACTTCCCATGTGCTCACATCGCAAATGCTCGGACACATGGACACTCAGGACAGATATTCCCCTGCATTCTTAAAGCACATACATATGCAACACACCACCAGCTTCAAAGAAAGACCCTCAGTACGTGACCACAGAGCTGGGGGCCCAGAGACACCCTTCTCTAGGCACACCTGAGTATACTAGTTTCGTAGGACCACAGACTTCTCAGTCCTTCCAAGACAAAATACTTTCTCTTTGGGCCCAAGACCCCGAGGCCACTTTCACTCTCCTGGGCAGCTGGCATGGGAGCAGGGAGGGATTCGAGGTTCAATTTCATGGTAGGGGCCTTGGAAGTTCAAGGACTAGCTCACAACCTCAGGAGCCTTCTTAAGGTGAAGACCCACACACTCTAATGCTTACACTCAACCATCCAAGGACTAGCCCTCTAGTACCTACCTCCACTCTCCTGTTGGAGGAGGTGCCTCAACCTCCACTCCTAAAAGGTTCTTTTCTGCTCTGAAGTTGGGTGATTGAGAAGTGAGGTGTAGGTGGGAAGAGAGAGGGGATGTGAGTTAGCCCAATCAGCCTGGAAGTGAAGGAGGTGGTGTGCAAGAGTGTTGAGCTATATTTGAGTGTGTGCACGAGTGTGTGTCAGTGTAGCCCATGTGCACAAATGTGTCCATTCGAACACTATTGGAAGTGGGTTAGAGAAGGCAGCACAGACCATCTTTGTACGTGTGTGCCATGGCTCGAGAGGGTCCGCGGGGAGAGTCTCTGAAGAGAGACGACCAGGCTTTCTGAGCGTGCATCTCTGAGAGCAGGGGTACAAGTGTGTGTTTCCGTGCACGGACAGAGTACGGGGGATCAGGGTGTGTGTGTCTTGAGTACCTGCCGGCCTTCGGTCCGCCGTGGGTGTCTGGACTAGGGAGAAGGGAAGCAGAACCCTGGGCACCCTCCTACTCCCCTGCAGCGCTCCCGCCCCCTCAAAGTGCTGTCGAAATAAAAAGCAGCGGTCGCTGAGGCTCTGGGAAGGAGAGGCAGCTGGAGTGAGAGGTAGGGAGGCCAGCGCCACCAGGGCTTGCGGCTCAACTCTATCTCCAGGCCGCCGACGTCTTTATCCGCGCCGGCCCGAGTCGGCCACCCAGCGAACAAAAGCGGCCCGCCGCGTACTACGCGGCCGCTCAGCTCGCCGCCCAGGCCCCGCTGGCGAGCGCAGCCAGCCGTGCCGATCGGGTGGCCCTACAACCACGGGTCTGGCTGTGCGCCCCGCTCTGCTTCGACCCGCTCCGCCCTGGGCCGCCGCCCGCCGCACCTCGCTCGGTGAGTGCCCCCTCCCAGCTTGACCAAGGTCCTGCCAGCCCCCAGGTTCGACCCATGCGGCACCCTCATTGCACGGTCTGCTTGTGGCTCCTGACATGCTGGTCCTTCAGGCTCACCCTACCAGCCACCTTACCCACCCAGGTCATGGGGGTCTAAACCTGAGAAGCTGGGAACAGCAGGCCCACCTCGGGCCTCTCGCCTTTTCGTTTCTCAGACGGAGCCAAAGGCCTCGAGCCCCGGTTATTCCTACAGCCTCGTAAAGCTCGCTCCTGGCCCCCGAGCTGGGGCCTTTGTCTAGGCCTCCACCCACCTCGGGGCCGCGGTGGCGGAACTGCCGCCGCCGGGCCGCCGAGCCGCGTCTGCACCTGCCCGCAGGTCCCGTGAGCCGGCTTTGCGCGGCTTAACCCGGCTTGCTCCTGCGTGTGCCCCCGAGAGCTGCCTTCCGCGGCCCTTTATCCCGTGCGATCGGGGTTTGGGTGGGGGAGAGAGCGCCTGGTCGGAAAGTCTCCCGCCCCTGCTCCAAGCCGGTGTCAGAAACCTTCCAGCAGGATTTCAGTAAGAATGGGGCCCGCCGCGCGCTCGGGGATCTGCCGCCGAGAGGCGCAGACAGCGGTCTGGGCTTGACGGGACGACCGGTACGGAGAGCCCTTCCGTGGAGGCCAAGCCTGAACTCCAGGTTGGCCCGACCGCGAGGAGAAAGTTCCGGCGTTCAGGGCCCCCGGGCGTGGTGGCCGCTCCTTTCCCGGAAAACACGGAAGGAAATTCGTTGTTTTGGAAAAAGCCACGTCTCCTGGCCAGGGTCGGGAACATCTGGCGGTGAGCTCTGGGTCTACGCAGGCACCTCGCGCTGGGATTCGTTTATGAGTACGCAGGATTCGAGAAACAGGTTAGGGCCAGTGCGGCTGCCCAGGCGTCTGGAGAGGTTTCCCACCCGGGTTGACAAACTGCAAACAAATTGAGTCTAACGAAACGGATTTACTAGTTGCGCGACCGGGCCGCTGGGCACTCTCAGTAAATTGTGGTTGTTCCCGGAGGAGGCCATCTCAGCTGGGCCTCTGTGGGCAGCTGCCCTGCTTGGTTACAGGGTTAGAACCTGGTAAGGAGGTACAGGATTTCGGAGGTACCTCTACCCCAGGCGCTGAGGCATCTAGGACTTTGGGTCCCTGTACTTACGATTCAAAGGGGCCCAGAAGACGGGTGGGATGGGAGGGCCAGAGTGGAGGCCAGAAGAGAGGGAACCATCCATCATATTTGGAGGTCTGGAGGTGAAGCTGTTGGAGCCCTGTTGGGGAACCCCATCTGGAAGGATAGCTGTGACCTGAGCAGATATGAGGCTTTTCCCTAGAGGGGACTTCTGAACCCCTCTGGCTAGAGAGGCCCCACTCCCTTCTTGGTACCCCCCAAGGCACGTTGCCAGTGTGGGGCTTGGAGGCCGCTGTGTTGCAAATTAAATATTCCTATGGAAGGAAGCCCCTAAACAAATGGATTTCTTTGGTCCCCCACCCCCTTTCACTGCCAGCGAATTAGGTGCTCATGGGGAAAGGCCAGAAGAATTAGGTTACAAAGAGGGCAAACTTACGGCCTCAGAGGGACAGCATCTGATAAGCGAAGTTTAAACAAAGGGCTCAGAGGATAGGGCTATGTGGGGCTGGTAAAACCAAGGTAGTCCGAGAGCCAGCCCCGGGGCCCTTCGGATCCTTGAGTCCCCATCTCCCTGATGGGAGTATCTCGGGTTGCGCTGATCCACTCTCTGCCAGGGCAACTTGGGTCACGTGGAAAGCCGTCAGAAAATTCAGTTTTGTCCTTGTGCTTTCCCAGTCCTTCATGAAATCTTGCTACCACATAATAACATCTGAGTGCGATGGAAGGGCAGCGGCCGCCTTTGCAACAAATCTTGAGAACAAACAAAAAAGAAAAAAGAAAGAGGGAGACCCTGAAGTCTGAGGCCGTGAACGGAAATATATCTGCCTTCCTTAGGCAGAGGTTGGCCCCACGACCCTTGCGGATTGTGGGGGCTTCCTTCTCCCTCCCCAGACGTTTGTTTGGGCAGAAGTGATAGGATGGTCTCCGTCGCCTAGTGAGCGAGGCGCCTGGCTGATGTCAGTCTGTCTGTCTGGCATAGGCATACACGCAGGAGCAGCCCCCTTTTATTGGTCAACTGGGCGCCCTGCTGCCTGGCGCCCCTCTTTTCTGCCAGACGGGTTCGTTCCTGCCGGAGAACACGGCAGTCCCGCGTCCAACGCAGATTCTCCAATTAACGTGGAGGCGTCGGCCAAGCCAGCTGCCTGCCTGCCTTTCGAGGATGGCAACTCCAGGGCCTCAGGAAACCTGGCGGGGCTCCCTTTCCTCCCCCCGCCCCCCCCCCACCCGCCCGGAATGCGGGAAGAGAGGCTGGTGCGGATCTCCTGGGACCCCTTGCTCAAGCATTGCTTAACTTCCCTGCTCAGCTCCTCTGCGCCGCGATTTTCTGAGCAGCCTCGCAGAGTAATTAAATCCCCGCCTGCGCTCCCTTCTGCACTGGGCTGGCGGTCAGCCTCTCCGGCTGGGGGCCCGGCAGGGGGGCCAGTCTGGCTGGCCACCTCCGTTCTTGCCTCGGAGGGGCTTCAGGTTGCTCCGGAGGAGCTTGAAGCCGGGCTCCCGGTGATAAAACTGCACACCTACCCAACCGAGGGATAATTTGAACCTCGCCTTCGGGAGGAAAAAGCGAATTACCTACTTTTCCGAGCGCTCCGAGCGGCCACCTCCCTGCCGACCGAGGCGCCGATCGTCGCCCCGAGGGAAGCTTCTGTTCTGCTCCGGCGTTAACGGCCCCGCGGCCGGCCGGCGGGCCGGCGGCCTCTCACGCTGGGGGCCGGGACTCGAGCTCGAGTGGGGCAGCTTTGCCTGACGCGGACGATTGTCCCTGGGGTGTTGCTGTCTCTGAGAAACTCCGCGAGGCTCCAGGGACACAGAACAGGTTCGAGGCTTTGCGGAGACCTCACTATGCGCGTTGACGAAGAATCGTAAGTGAACGACTCGGAGGAGAGACAGCGGGGCCGGGTCGTTCCTCACGCGTGGTGAGGACGCGAACTAGGAGGCGCGGAGGCCACTCACCTGCCCGACGAAGCTGCGGGGCCCAGTGCCCGCAGCCTCGCTCTCCCGCTCCCGACCCGCGAGCACCTCACCCAGCGGCGCCGGCCTCCTCTCCTCTTCCAGTTCCGAGAAGCCGGGCCCCGCGCGCGCCACAATGGAGCGGAGCGGAAGGCACAGCGGCCGGTCCGGGCAGGAGGGTGCCTTAGGGCCGGGACGCGCCTGCTCCCAGACGGATGGGGCTCAGCGCCCCTGCCCAGCGCCTTTACCTGCGTCCCGGCGAGACGAAGGGGCAGGAGGAGCCCCGGATTCCGGCCCGAGACCCCTTGACGCTGCGCAGAGCCCGACCGAGAGAGGAAGACGGAGGCACGCGCGTGGACCTGGGCCGGGCCAGGTGCCCCCGGAGCCGAGGGGACCGAGGGCTTTCCTCCCTCTCGGATTATTAAAAAGTTCATTTCCTGGCGAATCGGGTGACGTCAGGGGCCCGGCGTCGCGGTGGCGGGGCCACCCGGCCGAAGAAGCAGCCTCCAGTTACCCAATTACCGACTGTCAATCCCGCCGCCCCTCCCCCCACCCTCCCGGGGGTGGCCCGGCCCGCCCTCCCCCAGCCCGACTGGGATCCATCTGGGCATCTACCCCGACAGCCGTGGGCCCGGAGAGGGGAGAGGGGCTGGAGGACGTTGATTATACCCCGTTAATCCTGCACCTAAGTTCCCCCAAATTTCTTTGTTCCCGACACTCCCCCCCGCCCCCACCCCCGGCCTTAGGCTCGCTCCGAGCCTTGTTCTCTTCTGTCTGTACAATGGGAGAGAGCGAGATTTGTGCGCCGGGCCCAATCGACCCATAGAGCCGGATCTCTGGCCTGGAGGTGTGTGGGGAGCACTCCTAGGTGACTTAGGGGACAGAGTTCTCCCTCTCCCCTGGGGCCGACTTTGGGAACTCCAGGAGGAAAAATGCCTTCTCCTGCCCGGAGGCGTCTCCTTCGAGCCGCAGCCGGCGCCGGCGCCAGTCCGGGTCACCAAGGCCTCGCCTCAGGCAGTTCGGCCTGTTAGTCTTCGAAGGCCACGCCCGGGAAGGGGACACCCCTTCCCCTTCTCTGGAGCCTTAGGCTGGACCACCTCCACTGGGGTCAAGCGCAGTTCTAAGTGGCTTCGTATCTGAGGCCCGGGTGCGCACTGGGACCCCACAATTCAGCCCCTTATCGCTCCTAATGTCCCGGAGCTGTCCTTCCTTCTCCCCCACCCCTGCGGCGAGTTGGGGGAGGGAACGGTCTGGGTAGGTAGTTGGACTTCAACTAGCCACGTTCGATGGTAGAGGAGGTGGGGTCCGGGGAGGAGGACACCTGGACCCCCAGAGCGTGCAGGGCAAGGGCTTCAGTGGAGGGGGCCCCAGTTGGAGGTTAGTTACTGGAGGAGGTCCCAGAGATTAAGGGGATCCGGGAGTGTCCGCACGTGGGGCGCAGGGTAAGCCTTCGAGGTGAGGGTGGAGGGGGTGGCTACAGGGGCCTCAGGGGGCCCTGGTGGGGGTACCTAGGGGAGGAGGGGGCCCGCCGGCGGGTCAGCCAGCGAGTCCGCCAGGCCGGGAGTTGAAGGCCCAGCCAATGGTGGGCGGAGGCTGGGCAGCGTGCGGAGATGATTGGCTGGCGCGGGCTTCTTAGGCGTGCGCGGCCCCAGCTTCATGTCTGTGCTGGAGTCTGGAGCTGGCGCCAGGGCGGTCGGAGGATGCAGAGGGGCCGGAGCCGGGCGCGCCTGAGGCCGAGGCGCTCGCTGTCCCCCAATCCTACCCAGTGAGCCGCGCCAGCCGCCTGACGCTCTGCCCCTAGGCCCTTCACTGCCGGGGCTCCCGCGGTGTTGCCCCCCCCCCCATCTGAGGCCGTGTCTTTCCGTGGTTCTGCGTGCGTAAGTTTGGGGTTCGAGGGCCGGCTGGGAGTGTTGGGCGCGCCAAGCTCTGAGATGTCTGGGGGTGACTGCTTTGGTGTGCCTAGGTGAGAGGTGCAGCTTGTGCTGCCTTGGAGTGTGCGCGAGCGGCTGGCTCTCAGCCGGTGGGGCAGCGTGTGCCTGCTGGGTGCGGGGGAGGGGACAAAGTCAGTATGTGTATCTGGCGCCAAGTATAGGTGTGTGTGCATTGCTAGGATAATGTGCCCTGGTGGATCCCCAGGAGCCTGTCTCCAACTTTTAGACTGTTTCTGTGTTTGTGTACCGGGAAGGTGGAAGTTCAGTGTGAGTTTCTGACTAAAGTGCGACTGTTCGTGCGTTTTGAAGGTACTTAGTGTAGGGTCTCGTCCTCGTGTGTGCCCCTGTGTGCACAGGTGTGTGACTCTGGGACCAGCGGTCACCATGTGAGTGTGCACAGCTGAATCCTCTCCCCCAGCTTCCTTTCGTTTTGAGCTTTAAGTTTTCCTCCCACCCGGGGCTGGTCCGCAGCTGAGCTCCACGGAGTAAGCAGCGCACGGGCCGCCGCGTGACCGAACTTTGGGGGTGTCAGGCTGTGGCTGCGTCCCTCACGCCCCCTTCTGTTTCGCAGGGCCGCTGCTGCCTCCTCCCCGATCTCGAGCCTCCGCCACTGGCTATGGAGGTGACGCCGGAGCAGCCGCGCTGGATGGCTCACCCCGCAGTGCTGAATGCGCAGCACCCCGACTCGCATCACCCGGGCCTAGCGCACAACTACATGGAGCCTGCGCAGCTGCTGCCTCCAGACGAAGTGGACGTCTTTTTCAACCACCTCGATTCGCAGGGCAACCCCTACTACGCCAATCCGGCCCACGCGCGGGCGCGCGTCTCCTACAGCCCAGCTCACGGTGAGCCCGGGGCCAGTGGGTGACTGGGGGAGCTCTGTCGCCTCGCGCCAGACGCGGAAGGGAAGGAGGGCCCGTCTTTCTGCTTCCCGGATATGGGATCCACAGGAATTGGAGCAGCGAAGAAATCGGGGCGGGAAAGGTGGGGACAGTGGCCTCTTAGGGAGCGTCTGGGTCCCACAGGGTTTTTGCCCATTTCCAGCTGGCTCGTGGGGGTTGTCTCCAGGCTTTGTCCTGTGGGGTTTCGTCTTTGCCACTTATCTTTGAGCTCCGGACTGACATTCCTGATTTTTGCTGGTTGTTAAATTTCTGATTTTCTTTGGGAAGAGTGTTACTGCTGGTGGCTTTGTGAGTTGTGGTCTGGTGTATCCGTGTCCTGGTTGGGGCCAGCCCCTCTGTATCCTAACCCCTCTCCTTTTTCCCTCAGCGCGCTTGACCAGCGGCCAGATGTGTCGTCCACACTTGTTGCATAGCCCTGGGTTGCCCTGGCTGGACGGGGGTAAAGCAGCCCTCTCCGCTGCTGCAGCACATCACCACAACCCCTGGACCGTGAGCCCCTTCTCCAAGACACCGCTGCACCCCTCAGCTGCTGGAGGCCCTGGAGGCCCCCTCTCCGTGTACCCAGGGGCGGGGAGTGGGAGCGGGGGAGGTAATGGGGGCTCTGTGGCCTCCCTCACCCCTACGGCAGCCCACTCTGGCTCCCACGTTTTTGGCTTCCCACCCACACCACCCAAGGAAGTGTCTCCTGACCCCAGCACCACCGGGGCTGCCTCCCCAGCCTCCTCTTCCGTGGGGGGTAGTGCAGCCCGTGGAGAGGACAAGGATGGTGTCAAATACCAAGTTTCACTGGCTGAGGGCATGAAGATAGAAAGCAGCAGTCCGCTGCGCCCAGGCCTGGCTGCTGTGGGCACCCAGTCTGCCACACACCACCCCATTCCGACCTACCCCTCGTATGTGCCGGCTGCCACCCATGACTACAGCAGTGGACTTTTCCATCCTGGAGGCTTCCTAGGTGGCCCTGCCTCCAGCTTCACCCCTAAGCAACGCAGCAAGGCACGCTCCTGCTCAGGTAAAAGCAGGTACTAGGGACCCAGTGGAAGTAGGGATAGTTTATGCTTTGCGGGGTGGCGATTGGGTTGGGGAGATGTAAGCTGTGGTAATGGGAGAGGGCTCGGTGTCAGTTCCTGAGATCTGGGGATGGGCAATGTCCCTCTCTAAGACACCCCAAGAGATGGCTGAGGCCCCAGGCATCTTAGGTGCGCCTGGCAGCCTCCAAATTTCACTTTTCTTCCCCCTCCTTACCTTGTTCTACACCACTGGCCACTGCCAGACCAGACCACAGGAGGGGTATTTCCTGTTTCCCTCCCTGAATCTTAAGTGAAAATTCTGTGTGAGAGAATGCTGTATGCAGGGAAAACCATGTTTAAGCGTGCGTACATGTGCTGTAAGCATGTGTGCTTACTGTGGGTACACTCCAAAGGCTCCCGGCCCTTAAGGAATCTGATTCTCCAACTCAGTCAGTCCAACCTTAGGGTTTCAATGATCCCAGTCTCCTTGGGTGATTTCCCCAAAGCAGAATTCTAGGACCCATTCATGCTCCCCATCTGTGCCCTTCACTTTTCCCCCCTGAGGGCTGGAGTGAGGGGCTGAAACTGTAGGTGCCTCTCTGCTCCTTTGCAAGAGAAGCTAGCTTGGGCCAAGATGGATTTGTCCAAGAATCTGGCCATCGTAGAGCAGAAACCGTGGCCAGTGTCGGGGCCCTGCTGGTGATGCCTCCTTCCCAGTTCTTTTAAGCTGGGGAAAGGAAGATTTTATAAACTTTTTCCTGAGTCCAGGACACACCTTTTCTTGCTCATATACCGTATTTTGCCATGTATAATGCTCACTTCTTTGCTCAAATTTTTGAGGAAAAATAAGGATGTACCTTATACATGGATAGTACCAGAAATACCTCATATCTGTTCTTGTATTTTGTAATTATTTTTTACATAAATTTTCTTGCACCATAGTATGTTCAAAAACATACTATGCTAAAATGCCTTTGTAATACAAAAAACAAGCCTCTAAATATAAATAAATAAATAATTGAATTTAAAAATTAAAATGAAAGTTTTTTCTGAAAGTTTGGGCCAAAAACATGGGTGAGCATTATCTATGGGAGTGCATTATACACAGCAAAATACGGTATATTGACAATTTAGTTTAAACTAAATGTGGGAAAATTTCCTGGGTAACATGATGTTAGCAGCTACCCTGCCTGATCGCTGAAGCTGCCACTTGTAGCCATATTAGTCTCACCTCGTAGTTCTTGTCCTGCTCAGACCAGCTAGCTTGCCTTTAATCAGTTTTTTCTCCCAAGTTTGTTTTACATTCTATTTGCATTCCAGATGGTCTTTTAACAAAAACAAAACAAACAAACAAAAACCCAACATCAGCAAAAAAAAAGAACGGTCACTTAACCTAAAAACGAAAGGACTTATTATTTGTTTTATTTTAAAGAACAACTTCCATCTGAGTCCTGGACTGAAATGTAGGGGCTCAGCCAAAGAGGGGGTTTGAGGGGAAAGAAGGAGCTTACCCTGGACTGGAAGCAGAAAGACCGGGCAAAGGCTGAGGGCATAGATGTGGAGCAGAGACCCGCTAGATGGCGGGTGTGGTTGGAGGGGATGCGAAAGAGACAAAAGAAGACAACTAGAAAAGGGCTGGAGCAGTCCCCGTCCCAGGCGGGTCACGGCCCCCCCATTGGCAAAATTTGTTGTAAATACCCTCTCTTGGTCGCTCTTTCGGAGAAACCCTGGGGCCCTGGCTGAGCTCCTCCCTCTGGCCCTGTTTCCCTTTCTTTCAAGAGAATTTTGAAGAGGGAGATTTGGCCTGAAACTACTCTGCGAACCCCTCTCATGTGGGGGAAACCCCCTGGGTCTCTCTTCTGGCCCAGGCTGGGGCTAAAAGTCACCTCCCTTGAAGCAGTCTGGCAGAAACAATCAGAACCTGCTTGCCCACCCAATTCTCTTCCATGACATTGTTAGTTAAACAGTCTTGGTGTCTCTCCCTGTCCCCTTTCAGAAGGCCGGGAGTGTGTCAACTGTGGGGCCACAGCCACTCCTCTCTGGCGGCGAGATGGCACCGGCCATTACCTGTGCAATGCCTGTGGGCTCTACCACAAGATGAACGGGCAGAACCGGCCGCTTATCAAGCCTAAACGGAGACTGGTAGGCAGTGGGTTCAGGAAGAAGGCCTGTGGGAGGCAGCTGGGGTATGCTTACCTGGGCTGGAGCTGACAGTTGATTAAGAAATAACAACAGAACTCTTCAAATGCAGATGATTTGCCACTTAAAATCTTTTATCATTAAAATATTTTGGATATCGGTTGGGGTTGCCCTTCTTTCAGGCCAGATTTTTTTTCAGGCCAGATTTCCTTCTCTGCAGCCCATCAGGGACCCTCAGCTTACTCTGCTCAAAGATGCCAAAAGTTGAGTGTCCAAGGGCCCAGCTTCCACTCCCCAGCTTCTGTTTAACTTAAAAAAAAAAAAAAAATAGGGCCATGAAGTAATTTTCCTTGTGGCTTAGGGCAGCTCTCTCACAATCTCCTCGTGCCTATTTAAATAAAACACACCAACCACCAAAAAAACCTGCCTTTTATTATTTTTCCATGGAGACACCTATACTGTGTATTTTCATTTGAGTGATTTAAAAAAAAATGCCCTTTCGGATCTCCTGCCGGAGTTTCCTATCCGGACATCTGCAGCCTGAAGATAAGGAAACTTCGCGTATCTGTTTCCGGACTCCGCTAGTTTTTAGAGTCTCTCCTCGGCTCAGTCCTGCCTCTCGCTGGGCTGTTTTGAAATTTCTAATACTCTCCACTTTGCAAATAATGTGTAAAATGCTAAGAATAATAAATATATTTTTTCAGGGCGAAGTGATTTATGAGGCTTAAATCACTCGCCGCTTTGGGGGCCCTCTTTTTTTCCCTGCAGTGAGGGCGGGGTGAGGACTCGGGTGGTGTTAGTCCCTGAGTCAGAATTCCAGCTTCAGGCTGCTTACTCACCCTCACCACTCCCGGCTCGGAGGCCTCAGTCCATAGGCTGCAGTCCCTCTGCGGCCAGGCTCCAGCCTGGGGCCGTTCCAGCCTCTGCTGGCCTCAGTCTTCCACAACCCATCTTGCTGCCAGTGGTTCTCAGGTAAGTGCTGGGGGAACACATTCTGTGATTGTGGGGTTGGCATTGGTTGACCTGGGAGAAGAGATCTACTTTCTGGAATAAAGACCCTCTTACCTTCTCTTACAAGCAGTTCACTCCCTTCTCCAGGAACCAGACACTCATTTCCAGACCACCTCTGTTCTGCATTCCTTGAGGAGCTGGGGGCAGTTAGAACTCTGAGGTTTGGGGAACAAGGGGATGAATAGATAGACCGGCATTGCCCAATAAACCTACAGTGATGGAAATGTTCTAGGTTTGCACAGTCCACTATGGTAACATCCAGCCCATGTTATAACTACTGACTCCTTGAAATGTAACCAGTGCAATTGAAGAAAGAGGATTTCTACTTTTATGAAATAGTAGTTAAATTGAATCAAAGTAGTCACATGTGGGTAGTAGCTACAGTGTTGGGCAGCTCATCTTGAGCAAGACTCCCTGAGCATTTTTATATTCCCACCCTGGGCAGCCACATGATCCCTCTGCCCTGGCCTCAGGCATGAAACTGACACTCCCAGAATTATGGATTTTGAGGGGAGTCCTGTGGGAGGAGAGAGAAGCATCTCCAGACCCAGGGGCTCAAGGGGGACCAAACCAGCCTTCTAAACTAAAAAGCCCTTCTCTGGGCCTCAGTTTCCGATTTATAGAGTTAGATTGTTTGGCAAATCCAGGAGGTGGCTGATTTTTCCTTCCAGCTCTTGCAACCCTGTTGATTGTGAGATCAGGCTTCTGAGAGTTCTTTATTCTAAAGTTCTGTGTTTGTCTAGATCTCAAATTCTAAATGTCTACTACTTGGACATGCCTGGATTTCCTGTAGGGATCTGTGCACCTTGGCTAAGTTGGTGGGGGCAGGGTGGGGATGGAACAAGGGTATGGGAGGCTGGTAGAGGTGGGACGTGGAAGCCCAGCCTCCTGACACTGCTGATCCCCTCCTAGTCAGCTGCCAGGAGGGCAGGCACCTGTTGTGCCAATTGTCAGACGACGACCACCACCTTATGGCGCAGAAACGCCAATGGGGACCCTGTCTGCAATGCATGTGGCCTCTACTACAAGCTGCACAATGTAAGTCTGCCCACTCTACTAGCCCCGCCCCTCCCCAGGGACCTCTGCTGTTTGTGCTGCCAGGCAAGAGGCCTCAGCTTCTCTCCAGCTTGGCTTGGCTTGAGAAAGGGCTCCCACAAGAGAGGGCAGGCTGGCTGGAGGTATGTTCCTCACAGCTGGGCCCAACCAGTATCTGTTTAAAATAATTATCTGGGGAGTGTATTTGGGTTGTGTTGATGGGGGGCGGTGCCCTGCAAGGTAGAGGTAATCCCTGCATAGTGATAACTAACCCTGGCTGTGTTGGTGGAAGCACTACGGTGGGCATTTGGTGGTGGGGTCTCCCAGCCCTGACCTGCCTCTGCCCCAAGCTGAAGCAGGGGCTGGGGTCTTGCTTTGGGAAGGGAACTAGACTCCCTGAAGGCTTTGTGGTTGCCCCCAGGTGAATAGGCCACTGACCATGAAGAAGGAAGGGATCCAGACTCGCAACCGGAAGATGTCCAACAAGTCCAAGAAGAACAAGAAAGGGGCAGAGTGCTTTGAGGAGCTCTCCAAGTGTATGCAGGAGAAGGCCTCCCCCTTCAGCGCTGCTGCCCTGGCTGGACATATGGCACCTGTGGGCCACCTCCCACCCTTCAGCCACTCTGGACACATCTTGCCCACCCCAACTCCCATTCATCCCTCCTCCAGCCTCTCCTTTGGCCACCCCCACCCATCCAGCATGGTGACCGCCATGGGCTAGGGACAGCCCTCCACGAATGGACAGATAGATGCAGAGGAGGTGGCCTGCAACTCAAGGCTGGATGCTCCCAGGATGGGTAGACCAAAACCTTACCTATCGATACCCTTCCTCAAAGACTGATGCCTCTCTTGTCAGCCCAGCCTGACCCTCTTGTTGCCTCACTCGTGGGTGCTTTTCTCAGCAGTCACCAGTCACTATGAAGATTCTCAGTGGGGCTGAGAGGTCATCTCAGCCAAGCTGCTACCCAGTTGGGGTTCCCATCACAGACAATTGTTTGGAGAGCAGAAAGGAAAACTTTATGAAGAGAGAAGGCGGGGGTAGGGGACAAACAAAGGAAACCAATTTTAGAAGGAAAAGAGTAGGCAAAAATTATTTTGCTTTTTTCTAACAAAGACTGGGGAACTTGGTAGGTCTGAGCTGCCCCTGGCTCTCCCCATCTTCCTCAGCTTGGCCTTTTGTCAACTTGCCAGGGCTTGAGGACAGGTCTGGGAGGGACTTAAGCCTGCACCTTCTCCTCAGGCTTCCCTTTCTACAATGCTGAGCCTAGCCAATCTAGAAGGTGTCATAGCCTACCAGAGGCTGAGCCAGTGCATGCCCTGCTGATGGGCCCTGGAGGGTTGAGACAATCACAGGCGGTCCTACATGTATTCCCAGGCCAGGGTTGGGTCACAGGAAGGAAACAACATTTTCTTGAGAGGGGAAATGTCTCCCAGCACGCTCCCCTGGCTCTGAAGCTGAAACTGGTATGACCTGTGTTCCCCCAACACTAGAGCCAGAGCCTGCCTGCCTCTGCCAGGTGGACCCCTGTACATACATCCTTTTTCTGCTAACCACTTGACCCCCTTCCGTCCCACTATGAGACAAAAGAAAAAATATTTTAAAAAACTGCATAAGCTTAACTCACTGATGAGTTAGTTATTTTAATTTTAAACTCTGTTTGGGTCCAATCAATTAAACTTAGCTACAGAAGCCTTTGGTATGGAAAGGAATAAAACCTACAAATCAAGGCTGTAGATTTGCAATTATTTTTGGAAAAGTTTTTGGGTCCCACAGCCCTAGAATGTGGAACTGGGGCCAGAGGCAGGGCCTTGGCTTCTGGGGGTGGGTCTGGCAGGTGGCAAAGGGGTGTGAGTCAGAGATAGGATTGAAGGAGAGGCCATGACCCTGCTGGGGTCCGGAAGACCTGGATTCTGCTCTGCTTTGCCGTGGCTGTCTGGATCCTTCCCAAGGTACAGTTGTACATAGTCTTGTCTGAGCTTAGATTCTGTGTGCGGTAGTGGTGGGGTTTGGTGGCTGGAGAGGGCCGTGCCCAGGAAGAGAATTGTGCTGATGTGTAGTTGACCAAGTGCAATAAGGGCTGGCGATTGCTGCCGGGGGCACTACCACCAGAAGTAACTTATTTTGTATTAGCATCCACATAAGAATTGGCAGTATTTTCTGTTTTTATGTTTTATTTGGCTTGTTTTATTTTGGATTAGTGAACTAAGTTATTGTTAATTATGTACAACATTTATATATTGTCTGTAAAAATTGTATGCTATCCTTCTATTCCTTTAAAGTGAATACTGTTAATAATAAAATACTTTTTTGTGAATGCCTCTGTCCTGTCTTATGAACTCCTGGGGTAATTGAGTCTCAGGTACAGAGATTAGCAGTCAAAGTGAACTGCTTCTACAGACCAGTGTTTTGGAGGGAAGGACTCCTGGAATTGAGGATGGGACCTTGTCTGACTGGGACCTGAGATCCTGACGCTTCTGAATTACTTCCATCTGAATTTTCACATTATTACCTAACTGGGGGTCCTGGTGACTGGGTGCATACTGGAGAGGCTCAAGGAAGCTGTGGCTTCTCCAACCTTTGGTCCATACATTGATCTTGTTTGAGGTCTCAACTGAGGCTCTTGTAGAACCCAAGAAAGACTGACCCCATGTCCACTTCCTCTCAGGAAGTGATCAGCTTTTGTTGTTGATCTATCTGGTCACCAATATTTCCATTCATTGATCACTAATGTCTTTGATCTCTGTTGTCATTGATCACTGTCCTCTAATCAATGATGTTGATCACCAGAGATAGCCATTACTGATATTCAGTGATCAGTGACAATGTCAGTGATTCAATGACAATCACACCAGAGTTTGTGGTTGTAGACATTTGATTACTAACAACTGATCACCAATACTTAATTACCAATACTTTATCAATGCCTCTGATGGATGTTATGCCTCTGTGGATGATGGACATCCACAAAATGGAATCACCAGTGTCTCCAGTGACTATCCTTGCTCACCAGTAATATGTGTAATCATAAATATCTCTTATCACCAATGTCTCTAATCAGCATATCTGTTCACCAATATTTTTATTCAGTGTATTTATTTGCCAATATCTCTAATGACCACTGCCTGTTTCTCCAGTATTTCTATCTAACATGTCTGTGATCACCAGTGTATCTTACCACTGAAGTTCCTGATTATAAATATGTTGATCACTCTGTCACTAATGCTCTTGGCCATCAAGCGACTTGATCACCAATGTCATTGATCAGTTTTTCTAATCATGATATTAAGATCACTCATATGTGCCTCCAACATCTCTGATCATACTATTTCTCATCACCAATGTCTCTTTGATGATGTATTTTGTCATTTGTCTTCAATCACCAACATCTGTAGCCAACAATGTCCCTGATCATGGAATCCTCTTACTATCAAATTTTCTATTAGTGTGGTCAGTAATGACTCTGGTTACCAATACCCTTGACTGGTAAACGCTGATCACCAAGCTCTCTAGTGTCTGACATCAATGATTGTTGAATCTCTTTATCTTCCAAGTCCTTGACAACCAATGTCCCTTATACCCACGATCACCAACCTCCCTGGTCATTGGTATCACTGGTCACCCGTGTCTCTGATCACCAAATTCTCCAGTCATTGATGCTTTTAATCCCCAGTAGATCACACATCACCAAGATCTTTGGATGTCTCTGGTCATTGAATCTTATCACCAATAGTTCCTCTACCCTTGGTCATCAAGGACATGAGTACCAAACGTTTTCATCCTAATGCTCCTGTTTCCCACATCTTTGGTCCTTCATGTTCTTGATTAATGATTGACAAAGCCAATCAACAATCATTTTGATCACCAAGATCTCTGAGCACTGCCTCTTGATTCTTCATGTATGACCACTACCTTCTCTGATCATGTTGTTTGAATGACATTTTCCCATGACTCCACTATCTCTAATTACAAATCACTCTAGTTATACATCTCTGATCAATGACTCCTTTTTAAAAAAAATATTCATTTATTTTTAGAGAGAGGGGGAAAGAGGAGAAAGAGAGGGAAACATTAATGCAAGAGAGAAACATCGATCAGTTGTTTCTCATATGCGTCCTTTCTGGGGACCAAACCTGTAACCCAGGCACCTGCCCTGACTGGGGATGGAGCTGGTGACCCCTTGCTCTGTGGGATGACACCCAACAAACTGAGTCACACTGGTCAGGGCAATGACTTTTTTTGACCCTAATCATCCTTAGGTCCGGTCCCTGGGTTGCTGATGACTTGTATTTCTAATTGCCAACTTCCCTGTTCCTTGACAGCTCTGATGTACAATGGTTTGGAAGGTTTTCCTTTCATTCTTCCCACCCCAGATTGTCAGTGTTGGCAGGACACTTGCTTGGGCCTGGAGAAGCATTGGTCCTATGAAGGCCAGCATGCTTTCTGAAATACTGGATGCCCCAGCCTGCAGGTTAGAGATGGAGGAGCATCTCTGGCACTCTGACTCAGGACACCTCTGCCACTGGTGTGCCGCCACTACCTTACCCACATCCTTTCCTTGTGGAAGAGAAACCTAAAGCATACAGGAACCCATCTGGGTGTGGAGTTAGGTGGGCACTTTGCCTGCCCATCTGAATGTCGGGACCCTCTCAAACCTCCTAGAAACTTTTTTTCTGGCCCTTCCCTAGCTCAGAGCATTTTGGCCTTCCCTCCTGCCACCTGTAGTTGCAATGAGAGCAGGGATGGTCCTGCTCTCCTGTGTCCCAACTTATAACTATAGCATTGTGTGTATATATTATCATGCAGTCAAGTGTCCCCTGTATGCTTGATCTGGCCCCTATCTCACTTGCTGCATAGTCTTGTGCAAATGGCTTAGCTTCTCTGAATCCTGATTTCTCACCAGTAAAACAAGACCACACTTTTCAGGGTTGTGTAAAGATAATGTGAGGAAGGCAAACGGTACTCAGTCCTAGAAGAGCCCACTTGCAAGGAGACTCTCTTCTAATGCAATTTCAGCCCACTGTCTTCAGACTGAGCCACCATGAACTTCTCAACTCCTAGAAGCCCAGGGTGTTTGGGATCCCGGAAAACTGCTCACCCTTCTGTATCTTCTTCCACAGCATCTAAGGCTCTTAGAGTCTCTGGGAGTACCAATGGAATGGCCCTATTTAAAATTTGTTTCTTTTATTGATCCTAGAGAGAGGGGAAGGGAAGGAGAAAGAGATGGAAACATTGAAGAGAGAAACTTCAGTCAGCTGCCTCTTTGACGGCTATTGGGGACCGAATATGAAACCCAGGCATGTGCCCTGATCAAGAATCTAACCCACAACCTTTCAGTTTGCAGGACAACACCCAACCAACCTAGCCACACTAGCCAGGGTGTACCTGACTATTTAGAAGGTACTTTCAGCATTTCCCCAACCCTGTCCCCAACAAGGCAGAGACCTCACATATGGTGTCTCCTGTCCAGCTGGAGAAACTGAGGGCCACTGGGGGCTGGAATGAGGAGGTCTCAGGCCCTGGGACTGAGTAGAACAGGATCTCTCCTCACTGGCATGCAGGCTGGAGTTGGATGGGTCACTTCCCTGGAGAGGGAACTTAGTGGACTTTTTGCCGACACTTCCTTCCACTATTCCATTTGTCCCTTCCACAGAACCCCCACACTGTGGGGTTCCGTAGGGGGCCCTCTTGCTTCTTCCTGCCTCTCTCCCAGGTTTGACTGTGATCCAGGTTTCCACGGCTTTGAGGGGATGCTGGGATGGGCCTCCTTTCCTTGGAATTTAGGGATGAAGGAGACTTTTGTACACACACATTAGAGCACCTGACGATCTCAGCATCATTTTCTGCCCCCTCTGCTCCATCTCACATCACCCAGCTTCATCTTCACCTGCTTCGCAATACCAGCCTCCTCCCTGCCCCCACTTCCCGTCTCAGGCTCATGCCCTGCAACCTGTCTCTTCTGCTACAGAGATCTTTTTTTTTTTCATTAAAATTTAAAAAATTAGCTTATTGGGGCAACACTGGTTAAATGATTATATACATTTCACGTAAAAATTAGCTTATTGGGGCAACACTGGTTAAATGATTATATACATTTCAAGTAAAGTACTGTATCACCTGTATATTACATTGTGTGTTCATTACCCCAAATTTAGTCTCCTTCTGTCATCACATATTTGATCCCTTTCCCCCTCTCTAACCTCCTCCCGCCTTCCTTTCTCTCTGATAACTCCCATACTGTTGACTGTGTCAATGATTTTTTTTGTATGTGTTCGTTTGTTTGCTTTGTTCATTTTTGTTGCTTTCTGTGTTACAGGGTTCCTTCTTAATCTTTTCATTTCAATTATGAAACATTTCAGATATCCAAAAATGTACCTACTAATATAACAAACAACATGGTACTATGCTGCGTAACAAATAGCCAAAAACTGAGCACCTTAAAACCACACACATTTATTATTTCAGTCTCTGTGAGTCAGGAGCCCACAAAGCATAATAAATAGCTACTAATATAATAACACCATGGTATCTGGGTCCTCACATAGGGTCCTACAAGGCTGCAGCCCCTTGTAGACGAAAGCTGGGCTCTCCCTTAGATTTCCTTGCAGCTGTAAGATTCTTGGCAGCTTGATGGGAGTCTTAAATAATGTCCTGCACTTGGAAATAATATCCCGTTGCCTTTGTCACATTCTAGAGGTTATTCCAAGTCACAGGTCCCACCCACCCTTCAGTGCCTGGTTGTAGTGGAGAAGGGGAAACAGTCTTGGACCTCCTGAGCTCAATGAAGCCAGTAGGGGTACCTTTAAAGACACTGCTCAAGCAGAGCAGGGATGTGTGTATGTGTGTTTGTGCACATGTGTTTGTCTGCACAGGTATGTACAAATGCATGGTGACATCAGTGCCTGAGTTTGCATTTGGAGGTGTAGGGTGTTCTGACTACCCTGTCTAAAAGAAAAGCCCCATCACTCTGTAAGTCCTTTTTCTGCTTTATTTTTCTCCATGGCACCTATCACTACCTGACATTATATTAAACATTCATTAGTTATCAGTTTCTTATATCTCCCCCCACGAGATGTCAGATCCATGAAGGCAAGGCCCTCTCTAGTGTGTTCACTGGCATATATATCTGCAACACTGGGAAGGGTGCCTGGCATGCAGCACAGGGTAGACAGGAGCTCAAGAAATGTGTGGGATAGACGGATGGATGGATAAATGGATGAATGAGTGGGTAAATGAGCAGTTCGGTATATGGATGAATGGATGTCTGCTGCTGTGAATGTGTGCATACAGGCCTTTACTCTGGAAGACACTTCAGGCTTCTTTGTTCTATAATCTTTCCAGAAAGATCTAGGAAGCCCCATACCCGATAAGCTGCAGAGGCCCATGGGTATGTAGGGAAGCTCTTGGAGTTGAATCCTTCTAGAGGCTTGGGACTAGCTGTGGGTACTTGGATCAGAGTCCTGCCCAAGGTCACTCTGTGCAGGGCTGGTGGGCTGAGGACTAGGGTGCTGTGCGTGAGGAGGAGAGAGTGGCTACCCCAATAGGTTGGTGCACTTTGGAACTTGTATGGGGGAGATCCACAAATGATGCCTTCGCTCAAGCAGTAAAGCCTCAGTTAAGGCTAGATCTGAGTCTCCATAGACCATGTGGATCTCTACGAAGAAGGGTGTTACCTGGGTCGAGACTGAGGAAATGGTCCTGGAGATTCAGTGGGTAACCATCACCACTGGCTGAGAGGGTTGAGCAGGAAGCGTTCCTGGAGGTCCTAGGGAGAGAAAACAGGTCTGGACCAGGTCTGTGTTGAGACTTGAGCTGAAGTCATCCAGCCACCTCTGGAGAAGGAGAAGGGTTGCCCTCCACTTACATCTCCCTGTCTGGCACTGAACATCCCCTGTCCATTCCACCTGTTTAGTAACCCACCGCTTGACCAGCTTTCCATAAGCCCACCAATTTGTATGTGCATCTACCCTTGTACCTATTCTGTGGAGTTTTGCATCTACCATTCCTTCCCTTCCCTCACCTGTCAGTCTATCTTTCCATCCATCTGTCCATGCACCATTGTCAACATTGTCATTATGCTAGCAAATAAGCTGTCCTCACAGCAACCCCATGAGGAAAATACTATTACTACCCCCATTTTACAAATGATATGAGGAAATGGCATAGCGATCTTAAGTGACTTCACTAAGAACATACAGCTAATAAATAACAAAGCTCTCTGACAAGCTGAGCTGAGTTCTTAACCCCTTAGTCTGTCTGTTCATCCATCCATATACCCTCATAGCTGTTCATTCAGTCCCTTCACTCACCTATCACTGTCTATCCAGTGACCCCATCCATTCATTGCTGTCACCCATCCATCCTAAAGGTAATACAATTAGAGAACCAGGGGCCCTGAAAGGAGAGAAGGCCGGAACTGCCCATCTGGCTGGGGGTGGGGGGTGGGACTAGGGATGTGGGGTGAGCTGCCCCAGGCTGGGCAGGGTTGCATGGGACTGGAGGGAATTAGCCCAGTGACTGCCAGGATCATCTAATTAAGAATGCTAGTGATAAGCAGATAAGAATCGGGGGGTGGTTAGAATCCTTTTAAAAAGCCACTCCATTAATTACAGAGACAGAGAGGGGCCTCTGGCCGATCAGAATACCAATTGGTTGCCTAATTAGCCTCCCATCAGCTTGCTCTGGGACTGCTGTGTGGTCTTGGCTGTGCCTTGCCCTCTCTGGACCTCCCTGTGAACATGGTCAGGCTCTGCCTGAGATAACCCGGTTATTCCTCTCCCCAGGTCCTGGCTCAGGAAGCTAGCTTCAGTGACATCAGAAATCAGAGGCCAGAGAGGCTAGGCTGGCTCCCCAGAGGGGAGGGAAGTCTGGAAGGGAGGAGTTTTACCACCCGATTGGCAAATGAGGACCTTGAGGCTCAGAGAGGGGAAGTGACCTCTCATCCTGTGAGACAAGAGTCTGGGGATCTGCTCATCCTGACTCCTCTATCTTTTTCAAAGGGGAAATCCCCTTGGCATGCTGCTACCAGGTTCCATACCTTCCTTTATGGGGAGCTTGCTCCACACCCATGCCTGGGAAACTGGGAGGGCTTTCCATTTGCAGGGCACCTTCAGCAGTGAAGATGTGTGCCCTGGGACAGCTCTGACCCAGGGGATATGATGGGGTCTCCAGACCTGTCTTCATTCCAGCTGCTTCATACAGTTTCACTCTAGGATGAGGCCTCAGGCTGGGCATAGGACTTGGGCATGGAGCAGGGCAGGGAACCTGTTGAAGGACTCTGGAATAGCAGGGGCCAGAAAATCCCTCCTTGGGAGGACAACGGAGATCACCAAAGTCTTAGGCAAGGAGGAAAGGGGAGCCTGGGAAGGGGCAGCATCTGAAGGATTCTTGGACATCTCATCATTCTGGGCTCCTTGTCCGTTAACATTGCTGTAGCCGCCCCCACATACACTGTCCCAATTGTACTGTTGTGGCACCTTCAGGCTTCACTTGTAACCACGCTGTTGCCATCAGCCCCCTTACCAATTGCAGCCTGGGATCCAGAACGAGAAGGCATGTGAGTGGAATCCCAGCCGCTGACCCGTGGGTACTGACAAGTAAAGTGGATAAGAACTCAACGTCTTTCATAAGGCACTGAAATGTGTGGGTTGTTACCGCAGCGAAGCCATGACACATGCCACTTCTACTGCCTCGCTGCTTTCATCACCACCTTTACCAGCTCCAGGGTCACCGTCACCACCACCGACCTCACCCACAGCTCCGCTAGTAGCCACTTCCATCGCATTTCCATCATCGTTATCAACAACACCTCCATCACCACTGGTTTCGCAATTAACATCCCTTCTACGGTGACCGTAAACCAGCACTACCGCCGCCACCATAACTTACCGTCTCCACCAACATCCTCGGTCACTAGCGTCGTCATCCCCTCCACTAGTACCGCGTTTGCCATTATCAACCCCATTGTCACTGCCATAATGACTGTCCTGCCACCACCACTACCTTCTCATCAATGCTGCTACCTTAAGCACTTCTACTATCTTAATGATACTTGATCTGTCACCAGGCATACCCCACTTTGTCACTGTCCCCAGCCACCACAGTCAACAGCACCACTCTCAATGTCATTGTCATAGAGAATTGTGTAGGGTGGGTATTTTCCCCCAGCCCTAGTGAACGGGCCTGCCAAGAACAGGTTCTCACTACAGTGGCGGAAATATAGTTTACAAAAACACAGAAACATTTTCATCTGTAGTTATACCCAGTGGAGTGACTCTGTCATTCATTTATCTAACAAGCGACATGAGTCACGTGCGTTAGCCAGTGTGGGTGGTTAGGTGTGGGGCACAGAGAGCAAGGCCTGCTTTTGTAAGGTGTGCAGGAGCGACAGCGTTTGTCTCCAGGTTGGGTTTGCAAAGTGTTTTCAGATTCTGCTTTCATTCCTCCTGGCAGCCAAAGTGGGTGAGCACATGCTACCCCCTGACGGGTGCCAGGAACCCAGCACCAGTGAGTGCTGAAGGAACAGAGAGTGATGCAGAGTAGTGAAAAGGCATGAAGACTAGAAAGAGCCCTGACCAGTGTGGCTTAGTTGGTTTGGTGTTGCCCGGCAATGCGAAAGGTTACCAGTTTGATTCCCAGTCAGGGCATATGCCTGGGTTGTCGGTTCAGCCCCTGGTCAGGGCGTATACAAGAAGCAACCGATCAATGTTTCTCTCTCACACTGATGTTTCTCTCCCTCTCCTTACCCCTCCCTTCCCTTGTCTCTAAAAATAAATAAATAAAATCTTAAACTAGAGACAGGAAGAAGAGAAAGAAGGGAAGGCAGGAGGGAGGGACAAAGGAAGGGAGAGAAAGAAGAGAAATGCTATCTCAGTTAAGACTCAGTGATCCAAACAGCAAAGTTCTTCACTGGAATGGTTGGGAATTTAGCATGTCCATCTTCACTGGAGGTGAAGGTAGGAGTAGATGCTAACCAGTAGTGTTAATTACTATTTCTAAAATGTTCCAACATCAGAACAAGGATTTAAAAAATATGAATGCATAGGAACAACTGGTTACCTTATTTATCTTATCAGTTTCCTAGGGCTACCATAACGAATTTGCACAAACTAGATGGCCTAAAACAACAAAAATTTGTTCTCTCACAGTTTTGGAGGCTAGAATTCTCAAATTAAGGTGTCATCAGTGCTGCAGTCCTTCCAGAGTCTTTGAGGGAGGACCCTTCCTTGCTCCTTCCAGCTTCTGTGACTGTGGCTTTCTTTGCACCGCATCACCCCAGTTTCTGCCTCTATCATCACGTTGTCCTCTCTTCTCTCCGTGTGTCTCCTTGTGTATCTCTTATAAGGGTACTTGTCATTGACTTTAGAACCAACTCAGATAATCAAGGATGATCACATCTTGAGATCCTTAATTTAATTGCATCTTCAAAGATCCTTTTTCAAATAAGGCCACATTAAGACTCTGGCCACTAGGACAGGGGCATAGCTTTTGAGGGGAGAGACCGCTATTCAAAGTCTGTACTCACTAATCTATACTTATTTTCAATTCCTACTTTTCTTTCCAGAATTGAGTGAAAAGTTTCTTTAAATTTTCTGTCCACTACAGACTCAGACAAACATGGTTTGTATTTCCCTCTCTCTTCACTGACTTGTGTGACCTCGAGCACATTGCTACATGTCTCTGAGCTTCATTCATTCCAACTTTGAACTTCAAGGTTGAACTGATTGCTAGGCACTGTCCTAGATGCTGAAAAACATCCCTACCTTTGTGGGGTTTACCTCTGGGGATCTGATGAGGTAATGGGGCACAAGAAGAATGAACTCTTGCCCCCATCCTGCCTGAACCCCCACCTAGGGCCCCCTCACTCCATACTAACAACCCAGCCATTGGACATATCCCAGGAAGCCCTCATTCCCCTTGGCCACCATCACTGACCTTCATTGCTCACATGGGCCTAGATCCCATAGCTGATCCCAGGGTTTAGCCAAGAGCCCCATCATTACCCAGCTCTGAGTCTCAGTCCAACTATGGTGGTCAGCCTTGCTCACAGGGGTGGACCGACATGTGGGGTGTTGCTGAGTCCAGACCTGGGAGTGGATTTGCCCCACCCAGGGGCTGATGTCATAAAGAGCCTGGCTTCAGCTCTGCAGGGGAACCTGCCACTGCCTGGCCCCATAGCATCAGTGTCTCTCCCCTCCCCCCACCTCTTTCGGTGGAGGTGTTCCAGAAAGCTGGTACTATGAAAAGGTAAACTCGCTGGGCAAAGCCACGCCCAGAGACAGCATAGTCCAACAAGACTCCTGCTCAGCGACCCACACCAGCTGCTGCCTCCTCTACACTCACCCCGATCATCTGGTCCTGGTGCCCACTTCACTTTCTCCTCCACCTCTGCCTCTGCTCCCTGCTGGGCATGGCTAACTACTATGAAGTGCTGGGGGTACAGTCGAGCGCCTCCACAGAGGACATCAAGAAGGCCTATCGCAAGCTGGCCTTGCGCTGGCACCCTGACAAGAACCCTGACAACAAGGAAGAAGCTGAGAAGAAGTTCAAGCAGGTGTCCGAGGCTTATGAGGTCTTGTCCGACTCCCGGAAGCGCTCTGTCTATGACCGAGCAGGCTGTGACAGCTGGGTAGCTGGCGGCGGGGCCAGTACCCCTTACAACAGCCCCTTTGACACGGGCTACACCTTCCGAAACCCTGAGGACATCTTCCGTGAGTTTTTCGGTGGCCTGGACCCCTTCTCCTTTGACTTTTGGGTTACCCCCTTCAACAGTGACCGTGCTAGTCAAGGCCACGGCCTGAGGGGTGCCTTGTCTGCTGGCTTTGGCGAGTTCCCAGCTTTCATGGAGGCCTTCTCGGCTTTCGACACACTGGGCTGGGGTGGGAGTGCTAGCCGCACCACCTTCTCATCCACTTCCTTTGGGGTCTCTGGCTCTGGCAGTTCGGGGTTCAAGTCGGTGATGTCATCCACTGAGATGATTAAT
Source organism: Micronycteris hirsuta (assembly GCA_004026765.1). Classification (NCBI taxonomy): domain Eukaryota; kingdom Metazoa; phylum Chordata; class Mammalia; order Chiroptera; family Phyllostomidae; genus Micronycteris; species Micronycteris hirsuta. Next base: position 37,204 of record PVJI01003850.1, on the reverse strand, counting down.
GGACACAAGGTCACCACCAAGCGCATCATGGAGAATGGGCAAGAGCGTGTGGAAGTGGAGGAGGATGGGCAGCTCAAGTCATTGACCATCAATGGCAAGGAGCAGCTCAAATGGATGGACAAGTAATTGTGGCCACCCAGGCCCTGCACCTGCTGCCTGGCTGCAACCGCAGGCTTATGGTTAATAAACATGCCAAGTGAGTTCATGGAAACAGCTAGCCAAGCTTCGGGGGTGGAGGGCGTCTAAGTGTACCAACACAGTGCTGGCACTGGCATGAGTGGATGTGCAGAGGAGCCTGTGCCTCTGGGCCTGTGGGTACCACCTCCCAAATCTGGTATGCTGGGGGGAAGGTCCAGCATAGGTGTTTCTATAGGTGATTTATGATATCTCATCTGTGTTGCCTGGGTTGATGAACGCCATGACCATCAATCCATATCTGTCCAGCTCTTGCCTCCACATCCACTATAAGTTCTAGTGTGGCCTCATCATCCTCACAGGGCTTCAGGTACAACTTCCAGCCCCTGATCCCTGCAACGATTCTTCTTGTGTGGTCATTGTGCCAAAGCCCACATTGCATCATGTTACCTACTTGCTTTAAACCTTGAGTGGTAGCCCTGGCTGGTGTAGCTCAGTGGATTGAGCACAGGCTGGAAACCAGACGGTCCTGGTTCGATTCCCGGTCAGGGCACATGCCTGGGTTGCGGGCCAGGTCCCCTGTGAAGGTCATGTGAGAGGCAACCGTACATTGCTGTTTCTCTCCTTCTCTGTCTCCCTCCCTTCTCCTCTCTCTAATAAATAAGTAAAAAAATCTTAAAAAAAATCAGTGGTGCTCTCTGCTCTAAGGCAAAAGACCTCAGGCCTCGTCCTTATCATGAGGCCCTGGTGACCTGGCCCTGCCCACATTCCTGGTCTCACCTCCCACCAACACTCACTCCGAGTGCACCCATACTGTCCTTCCCCCTGTTCCTTCATTTCACCAAATGCCTGAGAGTCTCAGGACCTTCACACATGCTACTCTCCCGAGTGAATGTCCACTCATCTTCAGGCCTTTGCTCAAACATCACTTCTTTAAGGAGTTCTTCCCTGACACCCTATTTTGAATTAGCTCCCCACCTGCCTGCTCTACTTTCTCATAGTCCCCTCATCTGTTTTTCCACGGTCCTTTTGTTTTCATCTGGGTGACTATTTGCCAAGATGTGTGCATCTCAACCACTCTGAGGTCCAAGGGGGCAAGGCCTGCACCAGCCTTGTCCTCCATTGTGTCTCCAGAATCTAGAGCAATGCCTGGAACAAGGGGACAGGGCCAATATTTGTTAGAAGAATGAATGTTTCTGGTCACTGGGGTGGGGGTATGGTGTGTAGGGGCATGTGGTGTGTGTGGTGTGTGTGAGTGGAGTGTGGTGTGTGTAAGTGTATATGTGTGTGATGTGGTATGTGGGGGTGGTATATGTGATGTATGTGGTGTTTGTGATGTGGCATGAGGGTGTGTGGTGTGTGTAAATGTGATATGTGAAGCAGTGGTGTGTGTGTGGGAGGGTGTGGTATGTATGTCATGAGGTTTATGTGATGTGGTGTGTGTTGTGGTGTGTATAGGGGGTGTGATGTGTGTGGGGTTGTGGTGTATGTGTGGTGTGGTGTGGTGTGTGTGATGTGTGTGGGTATATATGTGTGAGTATTGGGTGTTGGGGGTTGTGTGGTGGTTCTTGGCAGGCCAATAAAGGGAGGAATTGGGTGGTGGGGCTGGAGATGACGGACAGAAGGTGGGCCTGCTCAGTGAATTCCAGAGACAGTTTAGGGTGAAGGCTCCTGCCTGCCTTTATGGTGCTCATGACTTGGACCTGAGGGTGGGCAGCCTTCAGTTAGTGCAGGCTCTGGACGAGGTACTCTAGCAGTGGGCACTGTTAGCTGAGGCAGTGGTGGGTATCCTTTGAACAGTTTTGTTGGCTGTGGCCTGGGGGCAGTGAGAGAGGAATTTCAGTGGTACATGGGCCACTGTGGGCAGACAGGATGGTGGACACATGTGAGAATTACTAGCAGGTATTCTGAGGACTGGGACCCTCTGGTATAATTTCCCAAATGATGCCCAAGTGACACTATATGGGTGGGCAGTACTGTGTCATATGCATGGACATTATGCACACATTTTTGTCTCTGTATTTGTGGCATGGAGAAGTAGAGAACAGTTTGATTATAGTCTGCAGCCCCAGGAAACCATAAACTTCTCGAAAACAGGAGCTCTATTTTACTCATTGCTATTCCCTAGCATCTAGCTCAGGTTGCTACATGAAAGTGCTGTGTGGACATGTTTGTATACATTTTCCTATGAGCTGCGGTGAAGTCTCTACACCTGGCCCACAGGGCTCTATCCTCAGCACTGTACTCTCAGTATTGGTGCCTAAGATTTAAAGGAGGTACAAAAGGAACAGGCCTCACATCCTCTGATAATACTCAGCTGGAAGGGAGCAGATCCAAGAGCAGTTGCCCAATTAGAAATAAGAAGATGCCCAAACCTGAAAACTGGAGTAAATAATTCTGCTTTAAAGAGAAGAAGGAAGTTAGGTTGAAAAGATCTGGCTGGGTCAGCAGTGGGTGGGCCCCAACCTTTGTGTGACCAGAAGGTAGTGATGAAAAAGTGCCTGGGAAGTCTTATGTGACCTCAGGGAAGGGAAGGCTCTTCAGAACTTCTGATCCCACTTTGTGCTAAGCTTCAGGCCCTGTCCTGGTAGAGGGGTAGGGGCAGCTTGGGGTGGGTCTAGAGGTGGTGGCTAAGGTGGAAAAAAAGTTAGAGACTCCATCCTCTCAGGAGCTTGGGAGACTCAGCATGGAGAAAGGCAGCTTTGTGGACTCCAGTTGCTCTCTCCAAGTCTCTGCAGGGCTACTTTAGACCAGGAGACCAGATGAGTCTGAGGCGTAGAGATCCGATCCAGAACTCACTGGAGGGGTTGGTGTCAGAAGGAGCAGGCCCTGTGGAAGCAGAGCTTTCTCCAAGTCAGATCCCCTGAGCGGGTGATGAAATGTTATGGGAATGGTGCTGGTGCTGAAGATGGGGAAACTGTGTTCTGATTACCTGTGGGCCTACTGAGTGTCAGTCTTTTTAAAACATGTATTTTAAAATACATTTTTATGTTGAAACAATCTCAAACTTAAAGATGTGCCAGGCACTTTTAATTGAATGCAATTCAAGAAATATGTATTGAGCCCTAGGGATACAGCAATGGGCAAAGCTGTTAGATCCTTACCTTGTGGAGCTGACTCTCTTTTGGGTGAGAAGACAACAAGCAGGTGTGTAGACTATTGTCCCCTGTAGAGATGAATATGAGAGCGGAAATACAAGCAGGTAAGCTGATGGAGAAGGATGGGGTCAAGTGATGGGCAGGGGAGTTTTAAATCAGGTGGTCCTGGAAGGCCTCTCTGAGGAGGTGGCATTTATCAGAAACTGGAATGAAAATGATACCGTGCATCTATCTGGGGGAAAAGCATTCTGGGGAGAGGGAACAGCAAGAGCAAAGACCCTGAGGGAGGAACAGGCCTGTTTGTTTGGAGGAAAAGAAAAGAAGGGCCAGTGAATACATACAGTTGTATTTAATGTTCACAATTCTCCCAGACTGTGGTCATCGATCCGTGTTACACAACAGGAAACTGAGGCTTGGAGAGGAGCTCCTTGGGGATTGGAGTCAGAAAAGGAGGTGATTCCAGGTTTCAGGGTTTAGGGCTGATTAGTGACAGGGTCTCTGTCACTACTTAGTTTCCCAGGCTGGAAAGAGAGGAGTGTGGGCAGGGCAGGAAAAGGTATTAGCAGTGCCACTGGGCTGGGACCTAATCAGATTTTGCTAAGTCATGCATCTCAGCTCCTAGCCTAGTGCCTGGCATGTATCAGGTATTCAATAAGTAATGTGAAGTGAAAGAAGCTGGAAACACTGGTCCAGGGAATCGCAAGTATGCTCAGAGGACAACCTCTGGAGCTCATGATGGGAGAAGATGCTAGAAAGCCTTGAAATGGGGGAGGGTGGAACCTGAGCACAGACACACCTGGGGAGGAATTCATCCCCATTTCTAGTAGAGCTGGAATGAGGAACACCCATGGTGGGGGTGCCGAAAGCCCGGAGGTGTGCCTGAGTGATAGTTCTTCCAGAAGAGCTTGTTAAAGGCTTTTTCTAGAAAGCCGAGGGGCATCACCCCAAAATCTTTTGGGGTTGCAAAACCCCTTGGGTGCTGCAAGTGCCCTGTCCAGGAGGATATAGTAGGTAACCTGGATGCTCAGCTACACTTCTAGACTCAGTCCAGGCTCTGGCTGGGTCCCACCTTCAGGAGCCCCTGGGACAGGCTGGCAGCTGGAGGTTCCCTAATCACATTATCCAAGGGGCAGGAGAGCCCCAAGATGCCCAAACAGCTGAACCCCACCTTCCAGTCCTGAAGGGACTAACTTCATCAAAACGCCTACTACAGCATTAACCACCCGACTTCTGCCCTTGTTGGCATGTTAATTTCACCTCTGGCCAGCCAAGGTTTTATCAAGTGGATCTGCTTAGCTCTGACAGCTGCTGGGAAAATCTAGTTACAGCCCAGCAGCCCGGATGGTTGCGTATTCCTGGGGTTGGGTGCACAACAGAGATTTGGGTGCTTGTAAGGCACTGGTGTTCTTAGACACCCTCGGGTCTTCAGGGCCAGGGCTCATTGTCTGTGCTGCCTTCCTTTTACCGAGCCTCATACCTGAAGCTAGGACCTTCCCTCTCCAGAACAGATCATCAGGGCATGAACCCCTGCTTCAACTCTTCTTGTGACTACTGAACATGGCAGCTGATGTACCTGGAAGGCTAAGCATCTGAAATGTCCTCAACTACCTCGCTAAATCCTTGTCTCGACCCTTAGCCCATTTGACAGATGGAGAAACTGAAGCCTAGACAGGCTGAGGAGCAACTATAGATGCACACCCAAAAGTCCAATTCCCTACCCAGCGTTCAAGTCCTCTGTTGCCTTTCCAGGCACTGCCTGCTCCAGGCTCTTTCAGCGTCATGTTGTGCATACTGTTCCCTTCACCTGGGTCACCCTTCTCATCTCCTTTTGGCCTGTTAAATTTATTTTTGGAGGACTTACTCCATATCACCGCTGTTGGAAGGCCCCACCAAACTGCACCAGGGCAGGCCATTCTGGCCACAGGAACTTGACCAGAAACCCCTTCTGGGCCTGCCTTTGTATAGGGTGCTGGGACTGCAGCAGTGAGGAATCCTGGTGGCCCTGCATAGAGTCCCCACAACCCAGCACTCACACCCTGGCTTGGGACCTGCTGATCAGGTCCAGTGTCGTCACGCTTCCCATACAGGAAGGCCCTGAGCATGGGGGCTATGCTGTGGCCCCTCTACTGGCCCAGCCCTAGCCCCAGCAGGGATCCTGCCATAAGTGGGCTCTTTGCCATTGCACCAGACTCATCACTGGCCTCCCTGACTGTTCCTTTCCACTCTTACACCTTTTCTCATCCCAGCAGCCAGAAGGATCTTGTAAAAACTTAAGCGTTTTGCAGGACACTTAGAGTAAAAGACAAAGTCTTCATAGTGGCTCACAAGGCCCTGTGTCATCTGGCCCCCATGATCTCCCTGTTTTCCCCATTGTCTGCTCTGCTCTAGCCTCAACAGCTTCTTCACTGCCCTGCAAACACACCTGGCACATCCTGCTTCTTCTCAGGATCTTCCTCCCCTGTCTTCTTTCAGGTCTTTGCTCATCTTCCTACTGTCTTCCTCGCTTTCTGTTCTTCAGACCCCTCCCCACCTCCTTCTTGTTTCAGGACTTTAGCACACACGGACTCCACTGCCTATCCCTGTCAGCCCCACCCAACTAACTCCTACCAACCTCATCTTGCCTCAGATGCCACTAGATGCCACTTTGCCAGAGAGGCCTCAGACCTTCTCCACCCACCACTTCTGGGTTCCCACATCCTGACAGGGTCCCTGGATGTCTAAAGGGACCCAAATCCTAGGGAAGGGAGTGATCTGCCCATTAATGAGTAGACAAGATGGCATCCCAATGTGTTCTTCCGGCACTAGGATTCAAGACACTGGGGCATTTTACAAGTGAGGGCACCAAAGCCTTGGAGAGGGAGGGTATATCTCAGTTCACAGAGAGGTAGGGAGCCAGGTCTGCACCTCCATACTATGAGTGGCCTGAGACCTGGCCAGGCAGTGTTACCCACATCGTGGGGTTTCCACCAGGGTTTGGTTTCTTTGAGGACTGGGCATAGGGTGGCAATGTTCTCAGCCCTACTGAGCACACATGAGGTGCTTTGCTTATACACAATCCCAGAGACTTGTACTGGCCCCAAAACACAGGGATGGCTATTTGCCCCCATTTTATAGATGGGGAAACTGAGGGTCCAAGGGTTAGAGATTGGTCAAGGTTACAGCCACAGTGAAAGCTGGTTCTGCCCTCCTCATTCTTTCTCCTGGGGCATTCAAGGCCTGGGGCAGTGTAGGTGGGGCTCAGGCATCCTCCTGCCTGCCCTCCTTCCCTCTAGCCAGTCAATGTTATGATGTTATCACAGCTGATTTAATTTCAAAGACGGATTGAGCTGTGGTGGGTGGGGGAGCAGTTACTCAAAACCATCTGCCGTGTTGTCATGGGGATGGGCTCCCAGCAATTGTTCAGGAGCTGAATCCAGATAAGGGCATGGAGGGGGCTGGAGAGGACTGCAAGGACAGTGTGGGGATGGGTGGGACGATGGGGGAGCAGGGAAAGACATGGAAGGAAGGAAAGACTCAGAAAAAGAGGTTAAGGGCACAGAGAATAGGGCCCAGGGAGACAGGACAAATGTGTCCAAATGAAGAGACTTGGAGAAACAGAAAGACACCTGGACATAGCTATGGAATGGATGCCAATCACAGTCTCAGAGCAAATTTGGTGGGTGCAACAAGGGGTGACAGCGATGCCTTGCCTGCCCGCTGCCACAGACCCCCACACTAACTCCAGACCCCGTGCTAAGCCATGGCTTCTCACAGCAGTGCTCCTACTGGGACAGGTCTTGGGGGAACATTCAGACCTCATCTGGCTCTTCTGCCACAACAGGATCCCAGATCCCAGTGTTTCTCCCTGGGTCCCAAGCTTGGCTCAGAGTTGGAACAATAACTGTTTCTGCCAAACAGCTGCCAGCACCCTTGATCTGGCTTTTAGGACAATCACATCATCAAAACTTGCCAAGACAACAATGGCCTCATCTTGCAGAGAGAGGGGAGGGGTTGAACACCTATGTTGTGCTTTGTCTACCAAACATCATCCATGCCTCCAGACAGCCCTCCCCATCTTACAGGACAGGAACTTGGAAAAAGAACCTCTACTGTAACAAATATTTATCCATCACCTCTTGTGTGCCAGAGCTTGAAAGGTGCTGGGATAGCATACAGGGGCTTTGTTCTGTCGGACTCCACCACCCATGCCCCACCTTCTCCAAGCCTAGGGCCTGGCTTGCCCCAGCCCTATCTTTAAGATGCCCTGGTCCTGCTTTCATAGACAAAGCCCTAGCGCATCCCACAGTTGCCCTGTGAGTCTTTGCAGATGTTATCCTGTCCCAGCCAGATGGGGGAAGGGAGCACCAATTCAGCAATTTTAAGACAACTGCTTCTAATGGCACCCCACAACCCCTGACTCCCAAGTCAGCCACCTGTATGGACCCCATGATTGTCTTCCCTATGACCATTATCTGGTCCTACCTCTGCATCAGGCCAACAGTGGTATGTGCTGATACTGCTGTTCAGCGCCCAGCTCAGAAGGTGGTACACACTGGGGCATTAGGAATGCTGACATGTCCACTTCCACCTCGGCAGCAGCAGGCTCAGACTTCAGATCAGGACACCCACTGTATGCTGGATGCCTCTGGCCTCCCTCAGGCAACACACAATGACCCAGGGAGCTCCCACGGTGGACCTCTGCCCCAGCCTCCTCCTTGGGTTCCAGGCTGCCAGCACCAACCTGACTGAAGTGGCCCTCTATGGACAGCTTGAGTGCTCCTCTGACTTTGTGACTCTCTGCTCAACCCTTACAAAAAACTGAGATACTTTCCTTCTAGAGTTATTCATTCTGCAGTCATTTGTTACTACATTTGCATTACTAGTAGTACAAGGTCCAAACTTCCCAAAGCAGCTCACAGGATACTATTAAAATCCCCTTTGATTTCAAATAAATTGGACTCTATGCCCTCAGGTGGAAACCTCCAAACTCCTCTCAAAGACCCAGGACTAAGTCCCAGTACTCACCAAGACCCCAGGCTCCCAGCCTCATCCTTCACTATGTCCCACCTCCCTCTTTTATTTTGCAATGGGTGATTATTGATTGTGGTAAAATACGCATAACAATAACACATATGTAAAATACACATAAAAGCACAGCAATGGAAGAATTAGGAAAGATCACCAAGAGCAAAGATATGTCATTAGAGACCAAGGCTAAGATCACCCATGCCCTTGTATTCCTAATTGTTATGTCTGGATGCAAAAGTTGGAGAGCGAAGAAGGCTGGTGGGAAAAAATGGACTCATTTGAAATATGGAGGAGGGCTCTACAGATACCCTGGACCTCCAGAAAGAGAACAGATGGGTCCTAGAGCAAATTCAACCCGAAACATCACTGAAAGCAAAAATAACAAAACTGAAGCTGTCCACCTCAGCCACATCATTCTAATTTCTGCTTATATGAATTTGACTCCTCTGGCGATCTCATATAAGTGCAATTACACAGTATTTGTCCTTCTGTTAGGCTTCTATTTATTGCTTGGGCTTGCCCTGCTCTTTCTCAACTTAAGCGGGCAGGCATTTTCACCCACAGTGGGTGGCACGGTAGAGGGTGAGTGCAGGCAAAGTTGACCCCACCCAGAAGAGGAAGGGAGTGAGAAGCAATATTTGGCAGCAACCTTGAAGACTTCTGGTGCCCTTTACGTACATAGCAACTCTATATGGACAAGTTTGTGTGAGAATTTGAAATTTATTTTTCAGCTTGTGCTTATTATAACAAATTAAAAATGTATAGAAAAATATAAAATAAAAATACCCTCACAGACACACCCAATACTTGGCTCCCTAGATATTTCACTGGTGGAGGTTTGCAAAGTATTCCAGCTAACATTTTAGAAAACTTTACAGTGCATGTATATATTTTTCCTTTTTAATCAAAATGGGCATCATTCCACGTATGTCATATAATGCCTCTGGCTTTATCCACATAGCAGTATATTGTAGACAGTTGCTGCCCTCCATGTAACCCCATCTCGTAGAAGGGGAAGATGATGCTTCTTGGGGGAAGAGTTATTCAAGCTCACCAGACAGGAAATAGATGGGTGGCGCCAGATCCCAGGTCACAGGACAACCAGTCTCCTGCTGCCTCCAACCAGGTCTTTTCTCCTAGAAACAGATGCCCATCTGTCCCGGGGGTCTGATAAGATTTGAAGCCTCAGCTCCATTCCTGTTGGGCTATTTTTGTCACCAAGTCTGTCAGAACTCAAGTAGATAGTGCAGAGATCCACCACCCCGCCCCCCACCCAGTTATAGGGTTGTGGGGGGCAAGGTGTACAGATCTCCAGCCTCAGGTGAGATACATACCAGGTTCTGGTAGGAGGGATGAGATTTAGAGTCAGACAGACGGGGGTCTAGTCAATGGGCAAGTCACCTCACCCACCTGAGCCTCAGTTTCCTTTTATGCCAAATAATACATTTCTACCTACTACATTTCTGCCCCTCACACTAGTGCTGGGGGTGGTAGCGTGTGATGATATAGGCAATGCCTCCCATGCTCATTTGCCCCTTTTTTCCGTTAGTGTCCAAGTGGTTGGGATGAGGGTGAGGGCAGCAGGCGTACTCCCTGCTGCTTATCAGACTACCCCTCCCAGACTCTTCCAGCCTTTGCTTACACTGCTTCTCACTTGAAGACCATCTTTTATTTTGCAATTCAGAGTCTTTACTTTCTTTAGGATTTCTTGGGGAAAGAGCCTATAGTTGTTTCCTATTGCTGCTGTAACAAATTACCACAAATTTAGTGGCTTAAAACAACACACATTTATTCTCTTACAGTCCTGGAAGCCAAAATTACACAATGGGTCTTACTGGGCTAGAATCAAGGTGTTGGCAGAGCTGTGCTCCTTCTGGAGACTCTGGGGAAGAATCTGTCTCCTTGTCCGAGAGACTTCCTGCAGTCCTTCACTACTGGCCCCACCCTTCATCTTCAGAGCCAGCAGTATCATATCTCCAATGCCTCTAACTCCTACCCTCCTGCTTTCTTCTTATAAAGACCCTTGTGATTATATTGGACTTTCCTGTATAATTCAGGATGATCTCTCCATCTCACACCCTTAACTTAATTACATCTGCAGAGTTCCTTTTGCCATCTAAGGTAATATACCTGTTTTGGGGATTAGGAGGTGGATGTCTTTGGGGGCCATTATTCAGCCACCACAAGGCCTTTATTCTTTTTTTTTTAAAGATGTCATTTATTTATTTTTACAGAGAGGGGAAGGGAGGGAGAAAGAGAGGGAGAGAAATATCTATGTGTGAGAGAAACACCATTCGGCTGCTTCTCAAATGTCCCCAACTGGTGACCCAGCATGCAACCCAGGCACATGCCCTGACTGGGAATTGAACTGGTGACCTTTTGATTTGCAGGGCAATGCTCAACCCACTGAGCCATACCAGTCAGGGCCCACCATAGGGCTTTTAGAGAGAATGGGGATCAGAGAGGCTGGTATAACAGCTCATGGCCACCTACTTCTCAAATGACCTCCTGCCTGGAAGGCACTTGAATACCTTGATCCCTGGGGCAGGACCTGGGTTCAACACTGATCCCCTGAAGGGAAGCCCAGTGGGAGGAGGGTAGGCTGTGTCTCAGATTCGAACAAAGGAGATGAAATCAGGAGGCAGTGGCTGGGAACTAGGATTAGGAAGTAAGACCTGCAAGGTGGGGCTAAAACCAACGTCTTTGTGTGTGGTGAGGCTGGGAGGCAGCTGTCAGGGTCCTGGATGTGCTCAGACCCTCTTGCTGGAGAACCTAGGCCTGTCTTGACTTGCTTCACCAGCTGTCAAAGCTCTCCCTCTCCTCTTCCCAAGGCTGTGTTGCCTGCTCCAGAGCCCCTGACATCTTGTCCATTGAGAGGCATTAGTCACCCCCTCCACTGAACCCAATGAATGGCCTGGGTACTGACAGGTCCCTGGGAAGGCTAGGGATTATAGTACATAACTTGTCCTTGGTGGCTGTCCGAGGATGCCAATAGACTGTGGGATGTCCACAGGGGCAGTTTAGATTTGTTTTGAGAAAAAGTTTTATTACAGCCTCCATTGGCAACTCAGAGGGGTCTGGGGTGCACCTAAGGTTGAGCATGACCTCAGATGACATCTTTGAGGCCCCATCTCCCTCTCTCTCCACCAAGGTTACCTGGCTCCATGTTCCCTGCACCTGACACTCCCTGATTTGGTGGGGTTCAGCCCCCGGAACTGGCCTCCCCACCATGGGTCCTGGGAGGAATGGGAGCCAAGCAGGCTTGGGCTAAGGTACCAACCACACTGAGCTGTCACACCCCCAAAGCAGGAACCTGGTACCACCAGCCACTTGAGCCCTCAGGCACCGTGGTTATTGCGGTCACCGGAGCAGCCAGTCAGGAAACCCCTGGGGTCGTGGAGTTCTGGATGACAGCAAGGGTACATACGAGCTATCTTCTCTCCATATGCTTGAGTTGCTCTCCATCCCTTGACTCCTCACCATATCTACACAGCCTCCCTGTCACCATACCTCTGGCCATGTAGCTCCTACCCTCAGTGTCCTTCCAACCCTTCTCCATCAAGGCCAAATGGAGCCTTGACCTTCTTTTGTCCCATCCCATTTCTCCCTCTTTTGGAACCACAGAAATCAGTCTCTCTCTCTCTGATATTCCTGAATATCTTCCACCTGGCATGCTAGTGGCCAGTGCCTTGTGGGCAGGGACATTCTCTGCTCTGTCTTTCAGGACCAGAGGAAGTCAGCAGCAGTGGCTCAGCGGTAATTACCGAGTAGAAAAAGTGTTTCCCTGCACAGCTAAGTGACAGGACACGTGTCCCAAGGATCTCTGTGGTACCAGATGGGAAGGATGGAGCTGGGTCTTGCCCCTTTCCCACTCTGCTGTGCCCCATGTGGCCCTCCTGAAATCCAGGACTTTGAAAGAATGCCTTTTGGAAAGGAAAGTAAGGACATTTATTACAAAAGACTGATTCCCATACTCGTTTTAAATTGATATTTAGTTAAAGAGTTAATTATTAATTAGGCTTATCAATTGTCTGTCAGTTGCTGGCTGAGAAGGGTGGCTTGCAGAACTACCCACAGCACCTGTGCTTCTTGCAAAAACGGGTCAACAGCACTCTGTTCACATGAGCTCAGTTGCTGACTTAGCTGCCAATGATCTGGCTCTTCTCCCAACAGGAGATTCAGGAGTGTTGGTGATGCCCAGTTGGTGATAACACTCTCCTGATGTCCAGGAGTGTTAGCTCTCCTGGAGCTGGTGGGTTTTGGTGCTTTCCATGGCAGCCATGGGGGTCCAGGCACTGGCTCCTCAGTCTTATTTCCACCTTGGGCTCCAGATCATAAATCTTCTGGGCTACATTTTGGTGCCTCACCTTGAATGGCCCACTGGTGCCGTTCACTTCCCATGCCAAAAGTGGACTTGGCATCTTCCTCCCCACACCTGACCTGAAACCTGCACCCTTGCCCCCAGCCTGCTCCCCTGCCCAAGGGTGGTCCCTCTAGCCACGCAATTGCCCACTGAGGCACCTGGGAATCATTCTGAGGATCTTCCTCTCTGTGCCCACTGCACCACCCTTGTTTAAGCCTGAAGGAACCGAGGAAGCAAGGCCAGTGAAGGTATGGGGAGAGCATTTCCACAGGGAACACAGCAAGTGCAAGGGCCCTGAGTCACTAGCCTTCTCTAAAAAGCAAAGAAGGTCCTGAGCTAAATGAAGTGAGGAGTGGTTGAAGATGTAGGAGGGGATTGGATCCTAGGTCTTTCTCAGGGCTGTGTTATTTGCTGGGTAGATGGGACGCTATTGGAACATTCAGAGCAGAGGAGGGGCTCACTTATGTTTTCAAGGGATTGCTCTGGCTGCTTTGTGGAGGAGACTGTTGGGGTGTAAATGTGGAGGCAAGGAGACTGAGAGGAGGCCATGGCAGCTCCCCAGGTAAGAGTATGGTGACTTGGATCAGAGGAATAGTAATGGAGGTGGTACAATTGGTAGAATGCTTGGAAGATCAAACTGCAAAGGTCTGCTGATGGATTGGATATGGGGTAAGAGAAACAGGTCAAGGGTGACTCTATGTTTTCTGGCATGATAAAATGGAGCTACTATTCATTGAATAAGGAACGACTGCAGGGTTGAGGGACAGGGCTGTGCAGATTTGTAGAGGAAAATCAGGAGTTCGGTTTGAAGTACTTTGAGCTTGATAGGCACAATAGACAGCCAAGTAAGAGATGCCCAGTAACCACTGACATCTGGGGCTCAGTGAGAAGGTCAGGACCAGGCTGGTAGATTGAGATCTATCAGTATGTGCAATAATATTTAAAGGCCTGAGAATGGATGAGGTCACCCAGGGAGTAAGCAGAGATGGAGAGAGGTCCCAGGACAGTCAGAAGCCAGAGAGAGAAGGAGCAGTCTTCATCATAGTTCACCTTGCTTACTTTTCACCCTTCTTTTCCAGTAGAAATTATCTGGTTACAAAGGACAGAGATCAATCGTTGTTAACGTAAGTTAAAAGGAGGGAGAAGCACTATTGAATGGGTACAGCCTGAGTGAAAGAGAAAAGAAATCCCAAGACTTGTGGAAAGTTTAGGAAGCTGGGCAACTCTTGGATCAAAGAGTAGTTCCTTTGGACCACTGCCATTGGAACTGATCAGCTTCAACAGTGTTCCATCATTGTGTGAGTCCACTCAGTGTCAACTGGCCAAGCATGTGTGGAGGACAGTGGGCACTGTCATTGTCACTACCACTGCCATCACTATACCACTAACAATGAACCACCCCCATTGCCATCACCTAAACACCATCACCAGACACTCACCACTACTTCATTTACTTACTCAAGAAATCTTTGTGTGTCTCCTATATGTCTCCTCAAGAATGCTGGGTTCTGTTGATACCATGATGAGGCATGATCATTCCCACCTGTAAGTGGATTAAGTCTAGTGAGGGAGAAGTATTATCAAATAGTCATAGAAGAAAGACTACAACTCAGAGAGGTGCCACAGCAGACAGATAAGATGCTGGAAAAGAGTCTGTAGGGAGATTTGACCCAGATAGGAAGGTGAGAGAAAGTCACCCTGAGATCAGAAAGGCAAGTGTGAGTTCATTAGGGGAGGGAAAATTGCATCAGGCAGAGGGACCTGCATGTGAAAAGTCTCTGTGCAAGAGGGAGGTATGAGAACAAGGGGCTGAGAGAAGACCATCATGGCTGAAGGGAGAATAAAAAGCATGGTGGCAGGGGCAGGATAGTGGGCAGGGTCTGCCATGAGTGTTGTCACCTTGATCTTAAGAGCAATGGGAAGTCACGGAAGGTTTGAAACAAGAAGATGCTTCATTGGATTTGTATTGTGGAAAGACCATCCAACAATAGTGTGGAAAGAGAAAAACAAGCAGACAACACAGTAGCAGAAAGACCAGTTAGGAGGATATTGCAGTCATCCAGGTGGGAGGTTGGGGTGGAGATGGAGAGAAGATGGATTCAACAGCTGTTTTGGAAGTGAAATCCCAAAGGACTTTATGGTGGACCAAATATCTGATTAAAGGAAAGGGGACTGTTGAGGCAGATTCCCAGATTTTTGGCCTAAGTATTAGAGTGAATTGTGGGACTGTTCACCGAAATGAGGAAGAGAACAAGTTCAGATCTGGACTTGATAGGTATGAGATGCCTTTAAAACCCCTAAGGTATTTTAGTTGGGCAGTTGGATCCACTGGTCTGGACTCAGAGAGGAACTTAGGCCTGTGAATACACTTTTGAGATCATCTGCAGATAAGGAGTAAATGAAAGGAAGGAGAGAGAAGAAGACGACAGGGCCGGAACCTCCAACCTGAAAGACAGGCGCAGGAGACTAAGCCTTCAGAGGAACACAGAGCAGGAGCTTTCAGAGGAACAAGAAGCAGGAGAGGAAGGTGTTTGGAGAAAGAGGGCGTAGGCAACCATGCTGACCACAAGAATGATGAATAAGGCCTAGAGAACATTCAATGGCTTGGGCAATGCAGAAGACATTGTTGATCTAATTGAAAACTACTATGGAGTTGGAGAAGTCAGACTGGGATGGGGCTGGGGGCATTGAAGGAATGGGAGAGTGAATGAAGATATAGACAGCACTCTATCAGTTCATATCTCACAAGTTAGCTGGCTGTGAGAGGGAGCAGCTAGACTGGAATGAATTTAATTATGCTGAAGTAACAAATCCCAAATTTTCATAGTTTAATGCAATAAATACTACATGCCTCATTCTTGTCCATGGGGGCCTGGGGGCCTCTGATCCACACAGTCACGTAGGGATGCAGGCCAATAGTGGATCATCAGTTTGTAGTGGCACCATCTAGAGCAACTGCCTTCTTAGTTGCTATGACACAGAAAAAGAATCTGAACTATCTTCTTTTAAAAAATATTTATTATGAAATTTGTCAAATATCTAAAATCAAAGAGAGTGATATCTTGTTCCTCCTTATACCTATCACACAGCTTCAACAATTAGTAGCATACGACCAAGCTTATTTCATTAATATCCTCCTCCAGTCTCTCAACCTTGGACTATTTTGAAGCAAACCCCTGGCATCATATTTCATTCATAAATATGTAATAAATTCTTTAAAGACATAATCACAATACTTTTATTTATGTAAAAAGCAATAAATCTTATCACCATCAAACATCTGCACATTATTCAAATTTCCCTGATTATTTTTTATTTGTTCAAAACAGCTTTCAAACAAGACCCATACACTGCATTTGAATAAGTTTTTTTAAGCTCTTAAGTTTACAAATTCCCCATCTCTTTGTTTTTCTTTCCAATTCATTTGTTGAAGAAACTGCTATTTTCCCCCCATTTTATATTTGCCAATGCATTCCTGTAGTGTCATTTAACATGTTCCTGTGAGTCCTGGGTTCTCTTGAGGACCTACAGACTTGAGGTAGGTATAGAGGCTTGGTTAGATTCAGGCAAGAGATTTTGGCAAGGATACTGCAGAGATGGCATTGTGTACTTCCAATGGTATCATTTTAGGAGACACCTAACGTCCCATCACTTCCTTTTTGTGAAATGAAGATTTACCAATGGTTCAGGGGTTCTTAGCCTGATCCATCTTTTATATAAGATGCCCCAGTGCCTTTTCACTAATTATTTTGGCAACCACTGATGATCATCCCTTACTCCATTATTAGGGGTTCAAAGTGGTGATATTCCCTCATCAAATAGTTATTCAGAGAAATAATGCGTATAGGAAATGGAGGATAAATGGTTGTTGTTTACTTTTATTTTAAAAAAATGGAATAAGTTGGTTCCTAGAAGTCTCAACATTGACCAATGAGATTTTAACTACCCTTATGTACATGTGGACTTTTAACATCTTTGTTGTATTTCAGTCTGTTGCAGAGTTTTCTGATGTTCAAATTGTCCTACCTCTGGCCAGTGTGAGAACCAGGACAAGTTAGCTCGTCAGTCCTCTTTTCATGACCCCACAGACTTTGAGCACTCCACCTGCATTCTGTATCAGCTATTGTAGGCTCATCTTGAATATGTCTGTTCCAGACCTGGAACCACACAGATAGCCAGTGGACCCTGGCTCCTTTTTGTAGGACATGGTATTCAAAGACCGGGAGAATGGAGGACTGCAGGGGTCCTAAAATGTAGAGGAGAAATATGAAGTATTTGGCTATGGAGGACTGAGGATGCTTCAGATTCAGTACGAAGAAAACAGCTGCAGGAAAAAGGAGGTGTGTGTGTGTGTGTGTGTGTGTGTGAGAGAGAGAGAGAGAGAGAGAGAGAGAGAGAGAGAGAATGGTTGATAATGCAAGGTTTTTAGAAATGAGAGGGATGCTGGGCTCAAGGCACAGGTGGGTAGATCAGCCTTGGGTGGAAGGGACGATTCTTCTACTGCAACAGCAGAGTAAGAAGATGGATACATGTGTGCTTGGTCACAGGAAGAGGAACTTCTTGTAACTTCTATTTTTTTTCCTGTAAAATTGGAGATGAAGACATTTTCTCAGAATAAAATGAGAGAGGAGAGCAAGGGGAAAAGGTGGGGTTTGGGAAGTGTGAAGTTTTGAAATGACTGTTTAGAGAGTTGAGGGGGTAGGTTGGCCAAAGAAGCATGGCAGGTGCTGCATTGCTGGGAAGAGTGGAGGGCCTTTGGGGCTGGTAATCATGAACCCGTACTGAAACAAGTCTGCCTTGGAGCGTGACTTTCTCTTCCGGGCTCGGCAGCTCTGGAGCAGGTGAGAAGACAGATAGTTGCGGGAGCCAGCATCCAAATTGGCTTCCTGGTATTCAGGCCCCAGAGTGGTCCCCTCCCACACTAGATGGGTTCATGCACGGAACCTATAGGATATTTCAGAAGTGATAGAGTATGACTTAAGATAATGTGGCTTTCATTTTCTGATCTTGGGCCACTCACTCTGGGGGAAGCCAGCTGCCATGTCATGGGGATACTAACTCCATGAGAGGTCCACAGGGAGAGGAACCAAGCCACTTCTCAGGAACCAGTGGCAGCTATGAGTGGGCCATCTTGTCAGTGGCTCTTCCATCCCCAGTCAAGCCTTTAGATGAGGACTGTCAACCTCTTGATTACGACCTTGAGAAAGACCCTGAATCAGAACCACTCAGCTAATCTCCTGGGTTCCTGACCCACAGAAACTGTAACAATGCATTTGTTGTGGTTTAAAGCTGTTAACGTTAGGGGTAATTTATTATACAAAAATAGACAACTAAAATCATGATTGTGACCCCAAAAGATTGTGGGGCAGGGAGGAGACAGTGGTCAGAGTGTGGGGTGTTTGAATTAGTAATCCAGAGAAAAGCCAAGCAGAAGGAGTTCTTTGTGTTTTTTTTTTTAATAAACATTTTACTGTTATTCTATTTCAATTGTCTCCATTTTTTTCCCCTTTGCCCTCCTCCACCCAGCCCAACCCCCACTCCCATGGTCAATCTCCACCCTGTTGTCCATGGTCATGTATCATTCATACACATTCCTTGACTAGTCCTTTCTCTGTCTTTCCACCCTTATCCCCAGGAGGAGGTCTTTGAAGATGAGGCAATCAAGAAACTGAAAGGCCAGATATGGAACAGATTGTTCATGTGGACACTAAAATCCTCTAGGAAGATGGAACAGCTTGGGATCTAGGGGAAGTCTGTGAGCCAGGTTACAAATTCATCAGTGAATAAGGAGGAGTTACCAGTGAGTGAGGAGATGCAGCATCAAGGATGGGAGTAGAAGAGGCCTGATAGTTTGCCATTCAAAGGGAAGTTTGGACTTTGGGGGTCTGTTTTGTCATGAGAAGGAAGAGTTCTAGTCAGAAAGGAGATTGAAGAACAAGAAGACTGATCCCACTTCCTGACTCTGGGATAAGTGGGAAGTCAGAAATTAAAAGTTGTCATCTACACTGTTATGGTCACACCACCACAATTTCCATCATCATCACCACTACATCATCATCACCACTGCAGCCATCACCATCAGCGTTTGCAAAATATCCACCATTACCACAAACATCAGTTTCACCACCAACACAAACATCACCACCACCACCATAACCGTCATGACACCAATACAATCACTATCATCAACATCACCACAATCCCTATCTCCACCAACACACCATTAAATACCACCACCATCTCCTTCACCACTTTATCTCACAATTACTACCTCCACCTAGACACCCACCTTCCCCATCATTGCTGCCCCCACCGTAGGGAATGCCACCATGACCATCACAAACATCATCACTTCTACCTCTATCCACCATTACCACCAGCATTATCACCACTATTGATTCTAAAATCACAGGGAGAACCTGTAGATGTCTACCTCAATATCTGTCCCCTTTTTTCTTTAGACATAGAATGCCAATTCTTCAGTGGGCACAAGGTCATGTGGAACAAAGATAAAATTTCTCAGACTCCCTTGCAGCTAGGCATGGTCAAAAGACTAAGTTTTAGCTAATGGGCTCCACCACAGAGGACTTAATGTAGGGGACTTTTCCAGAATGTCTTTTCAAAGAAGGAGCAGACCCTCAACCACATTTTTATCACTACGGTGCAGGCAACTATTCCCCCTTACCCATATTACTACGATAGCTTTCTAATGGTTCTTTTAGATTCCACCTTTGGGTCTTTTAGAGTCTTTCCTTCCAGACAGGCAACTCCTGTCTCAGTTTTCTTATCTGTAAAATGGTGATAACAATAGACCCTAATTCACAGGGTTGTTTGGAAAACCAAATGAGCTAATACAGATAAAGTATTTAGAATATAACACACACTGAGGGCCACATAAATATTCATTATGACTGTTTTAACTCCTCTTGCCATGTCTGCTTTAATGGCACTGGAGCCCCTCTCATCTCCAGGCTGCTTGACTGGATGCTGTCCCTCCCCAGAGGCCTGGAGCTGCTCCCTACATTGCAGCTTCTGAAAGGTTGAGACTGTCCCCAGTGCCCTCCCTACTTGACCATGCCTCTTTATGTGAACCTAGGCTTAAAGCACAGCTGGGTTTACTCTCCAAGCCCCTCTGGGGCACCTCACCTCACTCTCAGTGCTGATCCCTGCAGCCTAGGCTGGCTTCACCTGAACATACCTGACTGCATTGTGGTGTATGTGGTTCATTCATCAGTATTCACTGAATTTTTTAAATTTTATTTTAGAAAACTTTAACATACTTATTTTAAAATTCAAGCAACAGAAAGATCAAAAAGCAAAATTAATCACTCCTAAGTCACACCACCCAAAATAATCATCATGAACCTTGGAGCGAGCATAATTCCAGATACCTCCTACACATGCATACCCCGAGAGAGGCTAGAAAATATGGAGCTGGGTCACTGGTATAGAAATGGATCATATTATGCTGGCAGTTTAACAATGTTAAAGGATTACATTTAATTTTACTTGAATTTAATCAAAGAGAAAAAAGCTTGATATGCCACCAAAGGAACTGCTGAGTGTCCATATGCCACTGAGTGTCACACAAGTCCACTCAACCGATGACATGCCATTTGGACCTAGGGCAGGTTGTACAAGTATCCTTGTTATCCTAGTGAGGCATATGAAGCTTGCCAAGTCAGGGAAGATTTTAGGGATTTCAAGCCCTCAGGCATGCTGGGAAATCCCTTTTGGGGAAAAGGACAAGCTCTTTTCCTTCCAACATCTGACGGTGAAGAAAGGCCCAGCACTCAGTGGGCCTTGGGATTTGGGATACGCAAACATCACACTCAGGAGTTCTGCCCCAGCCCACTCATCGGGTGACTGCAAGGTCTGAGTAAGGCCTATTGCAGGAGAAATTTCTGCAGAAGGCTCAGACTGTGGTCAAGCTGCCCCCCAGGTCACATGACTTGTAGATCCATCTGATGGTGGTGGATACAGCCCCAGCTGGAGCCTCTGACCAGCCCTTGTAAGAGTTGCAGTGCCATGCTCTGAGTCCTGCAGCAAGGACCTGCTATTCTGGAAGCAGCTTCTAGAATGCCACAGGGGCCCTGCAGGGCCTGAGCATCACAGGATGGGACAACACATAACCTTGCGACTGGAGCCAACCATCAAATCCACCAAATCACAAGACAGCTGGATCCAGTGTCAGTCCGCTCAGGATGGGGTCTGAACAGGTCTGTAGCACAGGTCTGTAAGCAGGTGGCCCATACACCCACACTTTTACCTCTCTTACTCCTCTCTCACCTATAATTTCATGGGAGGTCCCCTAAGGTTAACTGATGCAGCAGGAAAAGTTTAAAGACTGTCTCACAGCTGGGTCTGCAGTCAAACATGAACTTTGCCACCCATCACCCCCCTTGAGAACATCCCAAAAGGAGAGTAGGATAGAGAGATGATCCAGGGGCAGTACCATAAGCTCTGCACCCAGTTACTGACATAGTAGAGGGGAAGAAACAGCGAGAGGAAGGGTGTGTATGGACTCCTGAGCAGGAAGCAATGGCTTGGCTTGTTGATTATGGCCTGAAAGAAGCTAGAATGGATGACAGAAGAGAAGGACATCTAAGACTTATGTCACAGGATGGGTACAGTATGTGTGCACCCACCACAGAGGGCAGATGCCATATCTGGGGCTGACCTGCCCAGTGGCCACCGCTGTGTTTGAGTGATGGGTTTGTGAACAGA
This sequence comes from Micronycteris hirsuta, assembly GCA_004026765.1. Lineage (NCBI taxonomy): Eukaryota > Metazoa > Chordata > Mammalia > Chiroptera > Phyllostomidae > Micronycteris > Micronycteris hirsuta. The sequence goes on along the minus strand of PVJI01003850.1, from coordinate 15,874 downwards.
AGAGCCATGGGTGAGGGGTAGACTCCATGAACGCAGCCAACAGCATCCATGCGCTATTGCTGGGAAACATCTGCCTTCTAGCAGCAGAGACCAGAGCAGAGTCCCTGATGTGGCTGTCTTTTGAGGACACTGACCAGCCACCTGATGGCAGGGTGATTACACTGGACCCTTTCCGCCTTGGAGAGGCCAGCAACTTCTTCCTAGAACTAACTTCTCTGGGTTGCCTCCACCAGCATCACCATCCAGGAGCTCATGGCGGTCTGATGGCCATAGTTTTTGAATACGGGTAGGTGGCTTCTCAATCAGTTTCCCATCTGAACCAAGCACATGAAGATGACTCAATGATTATTTTCTCAGTTTACCCAAGGATGCTACATCATAAGTGACATTTAAGATGCAAAGGTGAGAAGTTAATTCATTATATACAAAGGTGCCTTAAGTTATCAGAGCTTCATTCTCTCTAGGAACCCTGGTGTTCTGCACACTGCTGCTTCAGATAAGGTGACAATACGAATGTAACCACAGGTCCATTGATCACACTCAAGTTCACATCACTTAGAAGCAGCTAATCTAAAAAGAATGGCTCGTTAAAAGCTTAGCTCTGTTGCCAGCCTAGGACATCTGGAGGGCTGGGGCTTGTCCTCCAGGATGCAGCACATGCATTGAGCCCAGACCAATATGTGGTACTGGGTCCTGACCCTAGAGCACAACCAGGGGGTACACCTCCTACCTAGGCAACCTCCAGCCTTTGTGAATCCTCCCCAGGATCATCTCTTTCTAAGCCACCTTCTACTGCAGGCAGGGAAGTGAGGTTCAGAGAATGTACCCGTGTGGCCCCTAAAAGCTGGTGGTAGTCATTGAGACAAGACAGCTGGAGACCCATGCCACCTCTGAATCAGTCTGGGCCTGGGCCACCGCTGTCTTCTCCCAGCTTGGGTCTCCTGTCCAGTAAGCTAATCTGTACAGACTTTATCTTGGCCATCCATCAAGGGCCATCTAGACTAACCAGTCCTGCCAGAAACTGGATCTGGCCTTAAAGGCCCCTCCCCAGAGAAGTGTGTGTGTGATAAACCCGTACCTTCCACCAGGTTTTCCTGTTTGCCAGAGCCAGAAGATCAGGGCCCAAGGGTAGAGGTGGTGGGAAGCTGGTCTTCCCAGGCTAGGTTGAGTTTGGGCTGGGACTGACACACAGTCCAACAGACAGACTGACTGGTGTCCCTCTTACCACCATCTCTACCTCAGCCTGAGCTGGAGACATTCTGGCTCAGCTTTCAGATCCAAGGTTAGGGAGGGTGGGGGTCAGCAGCTGGCATCACTGGGGAGAGCCTAGGAGCCATCCAGTGAGATTCCAAGATCAAGTTTTCTTTGTGCAAAAGGGAAACTGAGGCCCAGAGAGGTTCTCATTTCCATTTGTTGACTGCTCATAATCTATTACCTCAGAATACGGCTTTTCTTTAATGTAAATCTGCATTGTGTGCTCCTAAGGTGCCCTTGGGTAGGCACTCTGCCTGCAGATGGGTAATTGTTGCTACCATTCCTACCTTCTTGATGAGGAAACTGAGGTCAGTTGTCCAAGGTCATGCAGGCCAAGGTCTCACATGTCGAAGCTGGAACTGGAGATCCCATCTGCCTGCAAATCCCTGCTATTGGAGACACTTAGAGGCTTCACAGAAATAAACATGATGGCCCACTAGTCCTATCTGTTCCTTTTAGAGATAAAGATAAATTCCTGGATGTAAAATCACTGGACCAAAGCTCCTGCGGAACCGAGAGCATGATTCACACGGACAAAGGACGTGCAGCAGGAGCTCAGGGTGCTCACAGTGGAGAGGACCCCGTCTGACAACGTTTGGGTGTCAGTGTTCCTGTTCTGCACCTGAGATGTGGGAAATGACATCATGTTATTCCATTTGCACATCCTGGGCTCCAATCGTCTTGTCTAAGTGTGTTGGTCACTTCTGTATCTTATGGCATGAATTCCAGTCCTCCCTTCTTTGCAGGCTAAGACAAGGTCTGGGGGGCCACGGGCCCCACTGTGCTCTGGCCTCAGGCACCTCAGTAAAATGGGGAGAGCAGATGCTCTCAGGGAGGACATGCTGACTCCGCCTAGGGATACCAGATTTTCCAGGTATTGCAGCCGCAGGACTATTTCTCCTCCCAGGTCCTGCCCTAGGTCTGACTCCTCATTGCAGACTGTCAGTTTGATCACTGTGTTTAGATGAATCTTTGGCTCTGGGGAAGGTGGGCATGTCCCCAGTCAAGACCCCACCTCAGGTACCCTGGGAGGGACCATGATGGGTGAGGAGAGGGAAGGTACTGGGAAGGAAGGAACCCTGAGGTGGTAAACATCTGCTCCATTACCAAGCACACCCACCTTGTTGTTTACACCCTTATGTAAGTCAGCTTACAAGCAGCCTGTATGGTCAGAAGCATCGTCCCAATAGCTCTCCCTGCCTTCTAGCCCCAACCCTCAAAGTACAGATGGGAAGACTGAGGCCAGCATAGGCAGATTAGGTCCCAAGGACACACAGTTCTAGCACTGGCTGGGGATGGCAATGGGAACCGGTCTGCTGATCACACGGGATGGAGGCTGTTTCCCAGTGTGCTCCGCAGCAATGGAAACTTCAGCGTCTAGGTCTCTTTGACTAAAATGCAAGAAAAATAGGCAGTCCTAGGGAAACTCAGTGATTTGACCAGGTTGTCCAGCATAAATCAGATCGGGGTTCCGGGGAGGGAGGATAAAACGGGTCTTTGCCGGGGGCCAGGGCCCGATCAGTGAGCAGAGACAAACCCCCCACCCCGCCTCAGTACCCCCCCAACCCCCACCCCGGCGAGTCAGCTGTTAGTGCAAGGTGCCGGGCTGCCAGCGGGTCGTTTACATGACAAAGGCGCGGCCACCCGGAAGGGGGCGGGCGAGGGGCTCCTAGCGAAACCCGCCCCACGCGTCCTCAGTCCCGCAGCTGCCCAGCTAAGTCTACACCCCGCGGCCCGAAGATTTGGGGGGCGGGGGCGGCACGCGAGCCCTGTCGCTCAGCTGTGTTTGCTCCCCGGGCGCCACGCGGGGCGGCGGGGCTGGGGCTCGGGACAAAGGCCCAGATCTGACCGACCCCGCAGGTGCCGAGCTGGGGAGGGGAGACGTTTCGAGGAGTGAGCACGTGGGGGAGGGGAGGGCCCAGGCAGCGGCTGGCGAGAGGAGCTGCAGACCTTCTGAGACCGTTCCCAGCTACCTGGGCTGGGGTCAGGAGGTCCAGGATCACTGGCTTCACCTCCCTAGGTCTGCGTTCCTGGCCTCCCCTTTCCTGGAATCCAAAATGACAAATGATACCAGCATCTATCCATCTCAGTTTGCCTTGGGGCCATGGGCTGCTAGAAGCCAATTGTCCTGACTTCCATCTACACTTGGCTACACTTGGTGATGCCCAGTGTTTGTCCCTGGCGGGTCCTTTCCTCCCAGCCTCCTCCTTTCTCCAGCCGCTTTCCTGCATGTCCGCCTCAGTTCCACAGCCACCAAACCAGCTTCCTCCATCTTCCCTATCCCAGGATAATCGTACTTGCATCTTCTATGTGCTGGGTCCAAATCTCTCTCTTTCCCTCTAGTGTTTTCTTCCTCCGCTGGCTTCACCTTCAAAACCTTCCCAGAATCTAACCAACTTCTCCCAAGCCCACTGCTGCCCCTGGTCCAGTCCCCATCACCTCTGGCCAACATTATTGCTGTAGCCCCTTCCTGTTCTCCTTGCTTCTGCCCCAGCGCAGTCAAAACCAAAGTCAGACCTCCCCCTCCTTTTCTCTACACCCTCCCAGGGCTCTAACCCAATTGGGAGGAAAAGCCCAGTCTTCACAGAGACCTAATCTCCCCCAACCCCCACATTTCCATCTCTTTGAAATGATTCTTTTCACTCCAGTCACACCAGTCTCCTCGTTTCCTGAGCTGTCAGGCCTCAGGACCTTTCACTGGCCTTTCCCTCTGCTTAGAACACACATCGCCTAGCCTCACTATGCCATTTCGTCAGGCCTCCCTCTCTCTGCCCTATTTTCTCTCCTTAGCACTTGTTACTGTGTGGCATTTCAGACAATACCTGGCGCATTCAGGGTGGTATGGCTGCAGACGTACATGGCATTTCTATATGAGTGCTTACTCATTTTGCCTATCTTCTGTCTCCTGTGGACTGAAAGATGTACCAGGGCTGAGACTTTTGTGTCTTGTTCATTGTTGTGCCCGCACCCAAAACCTAGCACTGTCCTTGTTGTACAGTAGATGTTCAATAAATATTTGCTGAATGAATAAATTAAAGCATTTACTCCTCTGCAGTAAACCTGTAGGTAGGCACTATGATCTCCATTTTACAGATGAAAACACAGAGAGAACAAGCAACTTGCCCAAGGTCGCACAATCAGAAAGTCTGGGAGGCAGAATTTGAATTCAGGCCCTCACTTCCCAGCGGTGTCTCAAACTAGAGGCACATGGGCCAGGCTTGGGCCCCAGGATGGTTTTGTGTGGCTTGAGTAGTTGAATCAACTGAGGCCAGTTTAAAAGTCAGGAGGTTTTACATATAAACCTAGACCTTCAGTTATTGCAAATCAGAACCTCTGGCCTCACTGGGTCCTCCATTCCACAGGCAACTGTGGGTTTGAGTTGAGCAGCAGTCGCCCTTCAGACGGGGTGTAGTCTGCCCTCCCTCTGTGAGCTTTCATTGCTCCTCTGGGCCCTTGCCCTTCCTGGTCCCTCTGCCTGGAATCCTTTTATCTACACTTCTTTGTCTTGCTGCCTCCTTGTTGTCACTCAGGTTTCAGTCCAAATGTCATCTCCTCAGGGAAGCCCTCCCTGATTACTCTGGCTACTGGTCAGTATCTGAAATATTAATTCCTTGGTGTATGCTCACTGTCTGTCTTCCAGTAGAATGGTGGGTCCAGAAGGGCAGGAACCAGGTCAATCCTGTTCACCTAGGACGTTGCCTGCATATGCAGACACTGGGTGCATACTTGTTGACTGACAGAATAAATGAGCAAATGAATGAATGAAAAGCTTGTCTGTAGCAGCCTCTGTTCTAAGCACTTCCCAGGCACTGAATCCTCAAATTTGTGTACAGCAGCCTTCTGCAAGAGCTCATAGTATCTATTGGGCAAGGTCATGGACAGGTCTCTTGCTGGGGAACAAACCACAGTGGTTTCTGACTCTGTGACAACATCGATAGCCTTGTGGAGCTCTCTCCCCGCTCTAATTCCTATCTCCTTAGCTCCCTGGGTCTCACCACAGAACCGAGGCTCTGAATCTTCTGGATCAGCTGAGTTGTATTGCACCAGGATCTTCCTTCTGGTGTTCCAGATGCAGCCCTGCCCCTACCTGCCCGTTAGCCTTGCTCCCTGCCAGGCCTTACCAGCTTAACCTTTCAGAAATAGATGGGACAGCAGGTGGGCTGAGTGGTGTACAGGCTCCAGTTCACATTTGGCTCCATCCATTTCTCCCTGAGTGACCTTGAACAACTTAGCTAGTTTCTCTGAGTTCATTTCCCACTCCGTAAACTGGGAACCCTGCTCCTCCTTGAGACTTATGAGAGCTTCTGGAACTTGTGCACGGCCCCTAGTATATCGTACTTGCTTAGGACAGCAGCAGCTCCCAGCCCACACATGGCGTTTCCAACTTGCTGCCCAAGTGAAAAAGTGAGTGGATGGGACTTTTGGAGCTCACCCAATGATTGTCACTCTGTATGGACTCAAAAAGTGGGGTGTCTCATGCACTCCCTGTCTGCATAATTCCTAAGGGCCTCAGGTCCACTGACCAGCCTGGACCTGCCAGAGAAAACTTAGGCTCTACAGGGGTCTCAGTTTCCCCACACTGCTCTGTGGGCTACTTGCCTTAAGGAAGGCCTCCCTCAGTCTGTTGCTGGTCCAGCAGAGGACTTGGCTTGTCATTGGGGGCAAGGTGAAGACCCTAAGTAAAATCTGTTTTTCCATGTCTGCTTCTCAAGAGCCATGAGTAGACTTAGGAGGGAGGGCCGGGGCCCTGGCACAGCAAAAGCAGGACCAGCCAGGGAAGCCACTTGGCCCCAGGGGCTGCCTGCCTGGCCCTGTTTCTGGAAGTGTCCAGCCTAGGACAGAGGAACAGAGACAGAGAGACAAACAAGGAGGGAGGCACACATCCACACACACACGTCACTCAGGAGTCAGCTGGAAACAGGTACCTGGGCCCAACAGCCTATGATCTTCTCAGATCTAGACTCAGAATACAAATGAGAACTCCCACCCCAAACCACCCTGCGGGCATGAGTGCGTGTGTGAATGTGCACCTGCAGGTGCAGGGAGTGTCTGTGTTGGCTGGTCTGTCTTCAGGGCTTGGCCATGTGAACTGTGGACAAGGACATCAGGATGTGGGGTGCCTCTGGTGTGTGTGTCTGGGTGTATGAGAGGCAACCTATGGGCATCTGTGACTGTGTTTGAGTAACCCTGTGCAAATGTTTGTGATGGCCACACCAGAACCAGCCACAGAGACCCTAAGCAGCCCTAAGCCAGGAGCTCCGGCCTGCCTCCGTCCCCAGCCTCCCCTCCTTGCCTGGGCTTTTGTCCATTTCTGAAGTGACAAGAGACACACAAAAGGGTTTTTAATTAAATCAAAGGAGGGGGAACACAGACCAGGCGGGCTGCTATTATGTTACCAAATGTGAAAATGAAAACTTATATTTAAAGCTCTGGCATTAATTTGAGATTATTCAGATAGTTAATTAAAAGTGCAGCATGTGTTAAATATTATTTCAACAAAGATTTTCATCGGGCTTCCATGCAATGTGATCAGAGGGCTTGAGGAGCTGTATGGAAATGCTCTGCAGCAAAGAGAAAGGGGCCAGGCCAGGCCCACTCCTCAGTTCAGGTCTGGCTTTTTGGGACACAGATGGAGTTGCAGCTAGATCTTTGTGTCTAGGTCCTGGGTGAGAAGGGAGACCATCAGGTTGATGCTGGACCTCTTAGTCAGTGGCAGGATCTTCAAAAGTCCTCCAGATGGCACTTGGGAGCTTCAGGGGATGCTGGCTGCACTCCTGTGCCTCAAAGGCCAGCACATCTGGGGGGGTGGGTATGCGAGCAGGGGGCTTTGCACAAGAATGTAGACGTGTGTGGCTTTTGAGGCCATCAGAAGGCTGGATGTAAGCAGGTAGCATTGGCACATGTACCCGCTGGGATGTGGACAGTGTGCATTGGTGCACCGGTCCGTCTGTCCCACACATGACGCACATTTGGGTGCTTGCCTGTGTGTTTGCGTGTGCGTGTGTGCACTTGGGCATGGGTCAGCACGACTGGATGTGTGCCCACAGCTGGCTCTGAGCAAGTTATGTCACTGCTTGATGCCTCAGTTTCTCCATCTATGAAAGGGGGATGATAATGTTACAGTTTTCAGAGAGAAAATTATATTAGGATTAAATGGGCTAACAGACATCCTGTACACTAGAACACAGACACAAATGAGAGCCACGAATGTCATTTTAAATTTTCAATAACTACATTTCAAATAATAAAATTGAAATTTATTCATTTCAGCATGGGATCAACATAAAATGATTAATGTGATAGTTAGATTCTGTTTTTCATAATAAGCCTTTGAAGCCCTGTATGTATGGGACACTCAGCACAGCTCAGTTCGGACTGGCCACATTTGAGGTGGACTTGACAGCTCTCAACTCCGGAAAGGCCCTGCAAGTGGGGCCAATTCTCCCCGGTTCTGCAGGCAACTTTCTTGAGGAGCACAGTGCGGCCTGCTTTGATGCCCCTCCCAGGGATTCAGGGGCGGAGGAAGAGGTAGGCAGACCTGCGTGGGCCCCTGACCCTCCCCCCGCGCCCCTCTCCCACTTCCTGAACTGTGTCCCTGTCCCCAGGTCGTGCGTCCACTGACACAGTCTTACACACACAGGGGTGTCCACGTCTCGACGGCACATTGGAACACAGCCCAGCCAGCGGAGGGCACCGTTGAGCAAAGATCCTGCCAGGGCCACCGCCGGCCCCCTCTGACCCCTCCCCGCCCCCACCCGCCGCTCCACTAGCTGGCGGCGAGGTGCGGGCAGCTCCTGCCCTCTGTCGGCCCCCTGAGGCAGTGCAGAGCTCCCTCATCAGCAAGCACTTTGCTTGGTGGGCCCCTGCCCTGCAGAATCATTATCAATCCACTGCCTATTGCCAGCATCACCATGCCAAAATTCTCATAGTGAACTGCAGGGCAGGGAGCACCAGCTCTGTTTTACATGCGGGAAGGCACACAGCAGGACTGTGGGAAGGGCTCCTAGCTGAGGTTAGGGACACAGGTGTTAAGCACACTTCTGTTGAGTTCCATTTGGCTGTGTGCTTCAGACAGGTGACACCTCTCTGAACCTTGGCTGTAAGCAAGGGATGACAGTAATCCCTCTGCTTAAGGTAGCTCCGAGAATCAAATAGGAAGATGTCTCTAAGGTTTTTAGCATGTTCCTGGCAGACAGGAAGTATCCAATAAATCCATCACAGCCACAGCATCGTAATATGCATGCCCACCTCAGGGCCTTTGCACCTGTTCAGAGCCCTGTCTGGAGCCCTTTGTCCTGGATCGTGGATTAGACAGCTCCTTCACATCAAACTCACCTTCTCAGTGGGTTGCTCACCTTCCTGAACATCCCTTTTCTTCATGTCACTCTGCTGTGTATCCTCAGAGCCCTTATCACCATTCAACATGATCCTGTATGTACATGGGTTTTCTTGTTTCTTATCTGCTTCCCCTATTGAACTGTCAGTTCCAGGAGGGCAGGGTCTTGCTCATCTTGGCTACTTTCATCCCTGACCTACCACAGTGCCTGATAAGAATTCAAAGTGTACAGCCACATTGGAAAACAGTTTGTCAATTACTTATAAACATGCACTTATCATACAACCCAAACAAAAACTTATGATCACACAATATCCATAAATGAGTGTTTATAGCAGTTTTATTCATAATCACCAAAGCCTGAAAACAATCCAAATATCCCTCAGCTTGTGAACAGATAAACAAACATTCACACAGTGTAATACTGCTCAGCAACAAAAGGAACCAACAGTAAAATGCACAAGACATGGATGAATCCCTAAGGCATACTGCCAAGTGAAAGAAGCCTCACTCAAAAGGCAATATATAATGTGACATTCTAGATGACGTGAAACTGTAAGGACGTAAAGCAGACCAGTGCTTGCCAGCAGTGGAGTGGAGGAGAAGTGTGTTACAAGGGGCATAAAGGGTTTGAGGGGGGTGCAAGCGTTTTTCATTTTGACTGGTGCGTCACAGAACTCTGTTTTTCAAACTCATAGAACTATACATTTAAAGGGATGCTTTTTTATTGCATGCAACAAACAAGCAGCAATTTTAAAAGTCAGAGTTGTAAATGGTTTTACTAGATTAGATTTGTGCAACCATCACCACAATCTGAGTTTACGACATGTTGCCCCTCCCTCCCCAGAGGAATGCCGTATGCATGGGAGTCGTTCTCATCCTGCCTATGCCCCTCAGCTCCTGACAGCCACAACTCTAATTTCTGCAACCGTGGACTTACTATTCTGGACGTTTCATACGAATGGAATTACCTAATATGTGACCTTGGGATTATCTTCCTTTACTGAGCACAATGCTTTCAAGGCCCTTCCATGTTGTAGCATGTATCAATATCTCATTTCTTAGGTTGTTCCAAGCTGCACATCAATCACATTTTATTTATTCATTTATCGATTAATGGACATTTGGGTCATTTCCACTTTTTTGACTGTTCTGAATCATGTTGCTATGCACATTCATGCCCAAGTGTTTGTGTGGACACAGCATTCAATTTTCTTGAGTACAGACCTAGGAGTGGAATTGCTGGCTCATGTGGTAACGTCACTGTTTTGTTTTTCAACATCTTTATTGAGATACAATTTGCATACCATACAATTCATTTAAAGTGTACAATTCAGAGGCTTTTTAGCATATTTACAGAGCATACATCCATCAACACAATCAATTTTAGAACGTTTTTATTACTCCAAAAAGAAACTCTAACCCTCTTAGTCATCCACCCTCTTCCTCCCAGCATCTCTCAGCTCTAGGAAACTGCTAATCTACTTTCTGCCTTTACAGGTCTGCCTTTTCTGGATAGTTCAAATAAATAGAATCACACAATATATGATATTTTGTGTCTGGCTTCTTCTGCTCAACACGTTTTCAAGGATCATCCCTACAGGATGCATCAGTACTTTATTTCTTCTTATTATATTATTGCTAAGATTTCATTTAATTATTCATGGAATAATATTCCATGTGGTAAATAGGTATATCACATTTTGTGTATCTACAAACATTTGAGCTGCTTCCACTCCTTGGCTTCCACTTATGTTTAAACTTTCAAGAAACACCTACCAGGAGTGTCCAACCTTTTGGTGTCTCTGGGCCACAAGAAGAAGAGTTGTCTTGGGCCACACATTAAATACGTTGTAACATGTAATCACAAAAAAAATCTCATAATGTTTTAAGTAAACCTATGGTTTTGTGTTGGGCTACATCCATAGCCATCCTGGGCCTCATGCAGCCCACGGGCCAAGGGTTGGACACCCGAAACCATTTTCCAAAGTGGCTGCCGTGGAGCATTTAGTCAGCACCTACTGTATGCCCCTTTCATGCTCACCACTACAAAATGAGACAGGCCCTAATATTTACTTCATTTTGCGGTGGCACAGAGAAGGTGAGACAACTGCCCCAGACCTCATGGAATCCCAGATCTGCCCCTTCTGTTAAAAGGAAGGCTGTTGTGGTTTTGTGGGGTCTGAGAAGCAGCCCCTTGCTCAAATAATGACTGGGATGCTGGTAGCCTGTGAATGGGTGCCTGTGACTCTTCTCATTACCTGGTGCCTCTAGCAGGTCTGGCAGGCACAGAAGGAGGACCCTGCAGGAAGGATCTGGATGCTGGTTGTCTGACTTGGGTGAATCCTGGGCCCACTCTCTTTAGAGATAAGCCTGAAGCTCTTAGACATGGTGGTGCAGAGGCTGGGCAAGGACATCTGGGCCTCTGGCCAGGGCAGCAACTCTCCTAGCCCTCCTGGGCACCTCTCGTCAGGGGACAGGTTGTTCCAAGTTGCACGAGGGCCCTGGCAAGTGTTCAGGAAACTTTAGTGCAATTATTGGTCAAATGAATCAATGAATGAGTGAATGAGAATGGTAGCTAGGGCATTTCAAGGGGCAAGGGTAAGAGCAAGGGCCCACTTTGGAGGTGTCAGTCCTGCTCTGTGTGGCTGCTCAGAGCTCTGCAGAGTTAGCAGGGTAGGGAAGAGAGCTGAGATGCTGGCCTGGTAGGACAACCCAAGCACTGTCCCCAAGTCTTTGCAGTTTTCCCAGGGATACAGGGTGAGCAGAGCTGCAGATCTAGAGGGAAGAACTGGGATTTAACTCAGTTCTAAGAGACAACCACAGCTCCGAGCACCTGGCATCTTGTCTTCGTGTATGTACCAGCATGTTACTTTACCTAGCTGTCAATGGGCCTGGGTAGTGTGGAGGGAGCTCTCTGTGCCTGAAAATACGTGAAGAAAGCTGAACTTGGAGAGACGGGACAGCGGTCAAGTCCAGCCTAGCTGCAGGTGACTCAGGCTCAAAGACCAGATGAAGTCCAAGGTCCTGATCACACGTGATATCGACAGGTGGGCAAGGTGGAGTGGTCTGAGGCCCTGGAGAGCACCCTGACCTTGGTCCCATGGCGATGATGAGATAGGCCTAGGCTGCAGGTCATCTAGAAGGAATGCACAGGCACTCTGTTCATAAACCTGCTCACTCTTCTCCCTGTCTGCCAGAAGGTCATTCAGAGGTCACCCCCAAGAAAAGTTGGCACAAGAGGCCCCAATACTAGCTCCAGGGTGTTTGGAACCACTGAGCTATGTAAGCCCACAGCTGACCTGATCAGGGTGGGGTGGGGTGCAGAATCAGGGCCTCAGTAGGCTCTCAGGGTGGGGCCCACAGCAGTGTCAAAGGCGTACATGGCCCAGAGCCTAAGTTCAAATTCTTGGGGATCCTAAAAGCCCCACCCAGAGGTTGTACAAAATAAAACCCCTGAGTTCTCAGGGGTTGCAAAGACAAGATCTCAGAATACCACAGGCAGAAACAACAAACTTCTTCCTATTTCTAGCCATGGGAGCGTTCATAGGGGTCCCTGGAATGAGGAGTTGCTCAGCTGTAGGATGAGCCTGAGCCCTTAGGAGTTTGCCTGTGGCTAGGCTCTGCTTGCTTAGAGATTGTACAGGCCAGGACTCTGAGCTCAACCTGGTCCTCCTGCCTGTGCCTGGTCCCAAGCAGGGTCTGGGCCTGAAAGGCAGGTGACAGTGACAACGGCCTCCCAGTGTGCCCTGCCAGGAATAAGACCTGAGGATGTCACACTGGCTTCTGGAGGAACAGATCTGGGTAAGTTCACAGGCCCCTTCCAGCTCTGGCTGGTGTTCTGACCGACCCAGGATTAGTCAGGCCTTTCTGAAGGGTGGTCCTTGAGCATCTGGGCCCAGGCAAGCCTGTGGGCTACTACCTTCTGAAGCCTGCTTATGTGGCTGTGTTTGGGGTACCCCCAATAAAGGGCAGAGAGTAGGGTATCTGCAAGGGTCCTGGCTGAAGAGGAGAGGAACATCCTCCTAGGCTCCAGCATGTGTTTCCCTGTCAGGGAAATCTTGGGTTAGTTTCAGGTGGGGCTCGGTTAGCTCTGTCTGTGATGGCAAAAAAAAAAAAAAAAAAAGACTGGGACCCCTGAAGACAACCGATCAAAGGGAGAGAAAAGGTTTGGAGGCTTCTCATTTCTCCCCTAGGGGACTCTCCTTCCATCTTTTACTGTGGCTATGCAGATATCAGACTATGAGAGAGGACTGGTGAGTCATGATCCCAGCCTGGGTCTCACCCTCTCTGCTATGGAGAAAGGGAGTGGAGGGGCTCTTAAATGTGAGTGAATGCCCCTCAAGCTCTGTAGGACCATCAAACAGCCAGGAGCCTGGGAAGAGCATGCTTTCATCCTGGGGCTGTGTTGATCCTTCTTCTGAGGCTGTGGTCCTGTCCTGAAGGCTACCCCACCCCCAGCCCACCTGCCAGGGTTGAGCTCCCTTCTGTACAATGAGCAAGGAAATTGCAAATTAATCTTTATTTCCCACGTGGAAGAAAACCTTAATTCTCTGTATTGAAATGATCCCCATCATCCCAGGGAATCAATTACGGGCTTTAATTGCAGTCAGTCTTGAATAATCAGAGCAGGGCAGCCCATCCAGGCCTCTCCCTTCTCCCTCTGCTTCTGTCTTTCTTTTTCTGTTGCCCCTCCTCCAGGTACATTGAGCGCCCTGGGACTTTCTATATATCTTTGTCTCTCTGTCTCTTTCTGTCTTAATGTCTGACTCTTTCGTCCTTTCTTTCCCTCCGTATGTCTCCTCCCTTTTCTCTCTGTGTATTTGGGTCTTGGCTGCACCCTCCCCTGCCAACACAGGGCTCAGGCATGAACCCCAGGTTTAACAAACCTCCTGGGGAATGGGTGGTCCCCAGGCCTCCTCTTGCAATCTGTCTCTAGCCCTGGAGCTGCAGCTTTGAGGGTTGGAGCTGAGATTGGGTTGAATTATTGGTCTGTCCCTATATCCTTGTGGTGTCTGGGGGAGTCACCCTCTTGCTGTCCCATACTTACCCAAAGCCTGCTGTTCCTGGTCCCACCCACTCACTAACATCTCTCAGGCCACCCTTCCAGGTCAGAGTCACCGCTGAGCTCTGTTCCTGGGGATTTGGATGGGGGTAATTAAATGGGGTGGAGGCAGTGGGGCCCAAAGAATCTGGAGCCCAGGGGACAACTGGGCCTTTAGGGCAGGAACTGCTGGGGCTAGGGTCTAGGAGGGGATTCAGGGCAGCCACAGAGGAGTGCCAGAGTTTTACCCTTAGGATCAGACTTTTGTCTACAAACTTGGCAATGATCAAAGAGCTGGTCTTCAGGAAAAGAGGGTCAAGTGGCTGTGAGCAACAAGGCACCTGCATGACCCCCATTATCTCCCATGCCTCTATACTTCACATAAATTTTCTCTTGTTTATCTTTAATTTCTGGCTAATACACAAATACAGTCTCTTTGAACAAAATTAAAACATAAAAGATGAGGCTAGAGTGCCCTTTGCCCACTACTGCCCCTTCTAACCCCTTCTTAAGGCAGTCACTGATCATTGGTTTGGAGCGCACACTTACATGGCTTTTTCTATTCATTTAAATACATATACCTGTATTCGTAGCGCACACACAGTATGCTTTATGGAATTTCTTTTAAGTGTAAGAGGTATTAGAGGTTCTGCTCAAGATGGCAGAATGGGTAGGCACTGTAGTCATTCCCTCCCACAACCACATCTAAATTACAACTAAATTATAGAACAATTTACCTAGATTACCACCTGAAAACAAACTGAACAGAAGTCTTATAACTAAGGATATAAAGAAGACACACTGAGACTAGTAGGAGGGGTGGAGACATGAAACGGGCTTGGCCTCATACCCACATGTGGTGGTTGAGAATCCAGAGGGATATCTCTCAGCTGCAGAGGTCTCCCCTGAGAAGAGAGGGGCTCAGCCCCATGCCAGGCTCCCCAGTCCAGAACACTTGAGCCAGGAGGAGGAGCCCACATATCATCTGGTTGTGAAAATCTTCAGGAATTCCATATATCTGAGTGAGACAGAAGGCTGTTGGAAACCCAGGCATACCCTTAAAGAAGTTGTTCACAAACTCTTACTTGCAGGCACTCATCCTGGGCTCTGGTGGAGAAATAGCAGCTCACGGGGTGCCAGAGACATATAAGCAGAGACTGAGTTGTGTGAATTCAGGGTGAGGGCTCGAGGGACAGCTGCCGTTGTCCGTGTTGAGCCCTCCCACTGCATGACTGATGGGCACCATCTTTCCTGTGTTGAGCCATCTCCCCATGTAGTCAAGTCTGAATCTGCATTAGCCTGGTGAACTTCACCAGTTCCACCTGACTAATCCCTGAGACCCTGCCCCACCACAAATGTCCCCATGTCTCAGGAGAGTGGTAGTTACACTTAGTTATCCTGAAACTTTTGTTCAGTGGCCTCAGGCTCAGCACTGGTGTCAAATCTGAATCTACACTAACCTGGTGAACACCACTTGCCCTACCCTGGTGACTCCTGAGACCTTGCCTCACTCAACTCATGTACCACTAAAACTGAGTGGCTGAGCCTCACCGCAGCCAGCAGGTGGTGGCAGATCCTGGAATGACTTGTTTCTTCCTTCCTTCCTCCCTCCTTCCCTCCCTTCCTTCCTTCCTTCCTTCCTTCCTTCCTTCCTTCCTTCCTTCCTTCCTTCCTTTCTCCCTCCCTCCTCCCCTCCCTCCCTTCCTTTCATTTCCTTTCTTCCTTCCTTCCTTTTTCTCCTTTTATTGTAGTTCCATTACAGTTGTCCAAATTTTCCCATGTCGCTCTCCCCTCCTCCCCGCCCCCCACCTCCACAGTCATTCCCCACCCTGTTGTCCATGTCTATTGGTCATTTATACTTGTTCTTTAACTAGGCCCTTCCCCTTCTTTCCTCCCTTATCCCCCTCACCCTTCCCCTCTAGTCCCTGTCAGTTTGTTCTTTGTTTCCAAGCCACTTGTTCTATTTTGCTGGTTTGTTTGTTTTGTTCATTATGTTCCTATTATAGGTGAGATCATATGGTATTTGCCTTTGGCCTCCTGGCTTATCTCACTTAGCACAATACTCTTCAATTCCATCCATGTTGTCATGAAGGGTAGGAGTTCCCTCTTTCTTTCTGCTGTGTAGTGAGTATTCCATTGTGTAAATATACCACAGTTTTTTGATTCACTCATTTACTGATGGGCACATAGGCTGTTTCTAGCACTTGGCTATTGTAAATTGTGCTGCTATGAACATTGGG